>JAHWFP010234206.1:0-19796 GCA_023313725.1 Lithobius niger | reverse complement strand
ACTGGTATTTTGGATTTACTTCTCGTGGAGTACTTGTGGGATGGTGGTGGTTGGGGGATTTTGGGTATTTGTTGTGTGGAAGTGGGTTTAGGTTTTGGGGGTGGGGGGAAGGGGGTGGAATGGGGTTTGGGTCTATCTTGTGTGGTTTTCAGGAGTTTCTTGAGGTTGGACAAAAAACCTTATTCCATTTTTTCTGAGTTCCTTGTGTACTAGCTAACTTACTCCAGGTAAGTATGTGATTATTTCCCATGGTTTGTTTTCAGTCTTGAGTTGTTGGTCTATGGTCATTTTTCTTTATCGAATTTTGTGCCAGGCTTTTTTGGTTTAGGAATTGAACTTGTGTGCAGGGAATCCCAGCTGTAGGTACTTGGTTTTGGCTGTCGATAAAAACTTAGCAGCTGTTGTTTCGTCGAATGACCTGTCAATTATTCGACATATTTCGTTGCCCATGATGGCCAGGAGTTGGCGAGGGTGTTTTGACGTGTATGGGATGGCTCTTCCTGTGTGTAGATTGTGAAATAATGTCCTTCAACCACTGTAATCGCTACTTGCCGTTTTACGATGCTGAGTGTCCACCATTCATATAGAGAGAAAGATGCGTCAATAACGTTGTTTTTATGTTACTGACTAGCTAGTAACTAGCTAGTAACGCTGGCCCCATGTTAAATCCCATAGACTCATTGCTCATGGCTAGCGCAAAATTGAGAAGGCCTATGCCCAATAATGTTCCACAGCTTTCTGCGACGCAACTTTGTAACCTAAATATTTTTCTGCAGGGTTAATTTTTCCGGTGTTGGAATTTTTGAGGGAAACAAGCCCTTTGAAGTGACAATTTTTAACTTTTTTTTGTAGCATGGCAAAGCATCAAAATCATTATAAACCTTTCTATAACTTTTTTCCTCATTACTTTATCCACGGTAACATTTTTAAAATGCTTGTAGAAATAAGTACCGTACATGGCAACTAAAACTGATTTTATAAATTTCCTTGTAATCCTGTATTCTGCACACTCCGTTTCACAAAAACTCACATATCAGACATGTCCACACTTTCAATGTACCATCAGGTCAACAATTCCCTTCTTTCGCCCCTCCCCCCCCCCCCCAAGTCTTTTCATACAAATATTCCAAATCACAGATCCCATGTTTCGTGTATTGCTGCTTCAGACGCTAAAACTGACGTAGTGAAAATAAGAAAGTTCATGAACACAGGGTATATTGCAAGCCACGTTTGTTAAAAAATGTAAGTTAAATGGTTTTTTTTATAAATAACTTCAGAACGTGTGGTGCTAGTGACTTTCGGTTTGCACCATTGGAAAGCTGGCGTAAAAAAGGGTTAAAATGGTGTATTTGAACGTCGAAATTGGTCAATATTTAGCAAAATTATCGTTGTTTCCGCATACAGTATATAAAAAAAGTGCGGCTCATGGTAAAAAAAAAAATTAACCGCGATTATTTTCTGCGCCCGCCCGGAATTTTCGCACGTCGCAGCAGTTTCTCACACGGGGGGGCCTATGTAGCTGAATTTTTATTGGTGTGTGGGTTGTAGGGGTTAGGACAAATGCGTGAGAGGGTTTCGAAATTTGCCACAAGGGAAAAATTTCGTTTCTTTTCCAAGTTGCAACCAAAGATTTCAAGCAAGAATGGCTTGAACAATCAACACTGGTCCTTACTTACATTTACTGTAAAAGCCTGGATGAACTAAAAACTGAACTGTAACAAAGGAAGAAATAAGTAAACATTAACGTTGCCGTGGATTGCGTAAGAATAAAAGGATGCTTGTTAGATGATGGTTACGCAACAATACGAGCATCCACGAGCTAACGGGGTTTTTGTTAATAACCCAAAAATAAAATGCTTCGTGTTCTGCTGTTTTAGTAACAGCAACTTTCGGGGGTTTCTGCATGACTACATGTCAACGAATTCTTGAAAAGTTAAGGGGAAGGTGCAGGGCTAAACAAAACAACTGAGGGGGGTGCGCTAATTGAGTGGGCGAAGCGAATTGTTAGGTAGTGTATGCAAAAATGGAAATGAAGCAACTTAAGCATGTGAAGAATGGTCATTCAATAAACTAAGCCGTGTCAATTTGGCTTATCGAACGGCTAATTGGCAATGGTAAATTTGAAAATTATAAATGTAAAAATTTACAGAACTAAAGTTCCTCTAGAAAAAAGGTACAGATGAAGATAACACGGTGTAACCTTATGTACGTTCACAGTCCTATGAAAGTTGTGATATCCACCCAAAACCAAAACTGGTAGAAAAACCCGCCAAGTTTCCAAAAATGATCGGCCTTTGAAGGTAGTGATATCACATACGTAAGGAGGAAAATATCATTTAACCCAGAAAAAGGTCACCAAGGTTAATCCTACTAGCCAAGTTAATTACACCCAATAATACTTTGAACGCTAAATGAAAACTTGAAGATTGCTACAGCGAGTAGCAATCTTCAAGTTTTCATTTAACTTTCAAACTATTAGTCGGCGCGATTAACTTGGTTGTAAAGACACAATGTGTCTAGTGGTCACCACGCTCATATACATTTTATCTGGATAGGTGTTATCGTTTATCATCTTGGCGGGAGACACAATAGCGGGTGTCTTGATAAATGATTGTCGATCAGGTATATAGGACACATACCTTGGGCTCGTTAGTCGCACTCTCAGTGTGTCGCTTTCAAAGGCTCCATTATTCTTTACCGCATAAAGAGAGCAATTTGTTAGGATGCTCTTTCTGTTTTTTGTCCTTACGTTTTAAAGAATTACAAATTCACTCATTTACATACTACAGTTTTTTCCCTCCATTCTCTAAAGGTGAATCTTATGACTTTTGAGCCCCCTGAAAATTTGGGGCTCGAGAGGAGCGCCCAATGTGCCTATCTTAAACGTGCCACTGAAGACTTTTAAATTAAAACGAACGGTAGATTCTTATCAGTCAAAATTTTAACTCGGATTTATTTACGACCCAATTTCACTTGCATAAAAGTAATAAAAATTAAAAGAACTTACTCTTTGCGAGTTAATAAATTTTTGGTGCTGTCCAGTTTAGCACGATTTTGCCTGGCTCCTCGTTGCTTCCACAGTTGGGCGATGTATGTTGGTCCAACTGGAAGATTTCCTTTGTGTTTAAATTGCCACCAGTCGTACGCAAGCTTCACCAACACAATAACAATAAGCACAGCCAAGATGATGTTCACGATGTCTAGAGGATGAATCTGAGTGCTTTCACTGTAGCACAGATCAGTAGGTGTCAATCGATGCACAACTTTATTGGCATGTTTTGGGTCCGTTGATGCACATGTAACATTGTCTATGTCTTGAATTTTACGGTGATGATGGTCAATGAGATACGTAAGTAGTGCCGATCCTTGTTTGCAGTCGCACTGCCATGGATTACCGCCAAGCTTTATAGAGTCTGCCTCTATTTGCTCCATGATGTACACGGACATGTGCGTAATCCGGTTACCAGCCAGGTGCAATGTGGACAGGCGTAAATACCTCTGAATACCTTCTAACTCTTTGATTGAATCAATGGCATTATTGTCCAGGTACAGCATGGTAACATTTTGGTAGCTGGTAAGATTCCTTATTCGCTGAAAGCTGTGGATGGCGTTGTTTTCCATGTTAATTGTACGTGTGTTGTAGGGGATTCGTTCTGGAAAATCGTAGTAACCCCTTCCACTACAGTCGACTTGCATCATATCAAACCGCACCAAAAAACAGGAGCAGTTCTTTGGACACGAGTCTATCACATCCCAGATGTAAGCGGAGCGCAGACTTTCCATGCTATAGTAATGGCAAGTGGTGTTGTTTTTCTCTGGAATTTTTAAATTGATCGTGTCAGGCCTGCGGACCCAATCCACAAACCAACTGAGAAGTTGACAGTTCCATGGGGTTCCTGAAAATGAAAGAATGTTAAAACTTAAAATCTCAAGTACAGTAGAGGCTATGTGATAACCAGTCATTATATAGAATCATGTAGCATTTTAAAGTAAAAGTAAATAAATTATATTTTACATAAGAGGAGTTTGAATCATTTGTGAATAGTAAGGCTGCACCGACACCGATACTGGATTGGATCAGTTGCCAATATTAGCGGTATCGGTAACTTTCGTAAAAATATTTTTAACTCTGGAAGTACCGTTCGAGATTACGACATGCGGTTTGTGGCGTTTTGCTCAAGAAAATCACTGAGTACCTTCCTAAATAGGTTTTAACTGTGGGTTACTAATTAAATTTTTTTATTTTAATAATTATTGGACTTTTTGCAGAAAATTACACCGTTAGGCAAAATTGGGGATACAATTTTGAATATCGGTATCGGTACCGGAAAAATTGGATAAAACCGGAACGGTATCGGATCGTAAAGTTGGTATAGGTGCAGCTTGACTTAGTGAATAGCCTATTCATTCATTCAAAAATTCCAGACTCCAGAAATACAAACCAGATATCAGAATACTGACTAAACTGTAAAAATAGCACAAGTAGGCTATGGTAAAGGTAAAACTAGCAACACTTAAATCCTGCTAAGGGCTTACTTCGAAAGGCCAATTACAAAATGGTCTGTCTACTTTTATAGCCCATTAAATTTTATTCTCCCCCCAAGGTCTTGAAGGTGACCATAAGTGTCAACATTTAAAATGAAACCATGGATGTATACAATTACACGAATTCATCCCCAGGTTTCAGCATCACCTTTTCAGAAAACAGTTAGAACCTTTACTTCTATTTGGAGATTAGAGTTTGCAACTTTCAAAATCCATGTGCCATCTATTAAAAAAACGAAGGGATATAGGTTTAACCTCCAACAAAATACACGTATAGCACAATACCATACAATACACGTAGGCTACAGATATATATATTTTCTGGATGTACAGTCACAAGGCTTTACATATTCACCCATCGCTAGACAATTTATAGCTATAAGTCCACTTTAAATTGTGCAGTTAATCTGAATGGACCATGTATCTCCTACGCAAAATTATCGTTGGACCTACATACTAAGACAGAAGCTCTAGGGCTGGGAAGCAATTTAAGAACCATCACATATATCTTAGCCAACCTTGGTTCCATATTCCGTGCTAATAGGTGATGCAATACCATATAGCTTACTACACCGAGATTTGTTTGGAGGGTTTGTACGGCAAGTCCCTTTAACAAACACTTACACGGTTTAGAAAGAAATTGAGGGGCTTTAAATAAAAAGTGAACCTTTTTATTTGTGCACTTGTAGGCCTACTACGCACCTACTCATGCTAGCGCCATATTTAGCAGAAAACACTAAACATAACTTAAACTAGTAACGAATCCTTGTAGCAAAAACAGAAAACCCTGCACTGGGGCATCGGGAAGGCTAAAGGTTAGAGGGGTGTGAACCAGATTTGCAGACTTGTTTAATCGAGCGACTTATGGAATTTGCAAAAATTTGTAGACTTTTTGCACATGCCTATGTATAAATTTCCGTTATATACGCACGTGGTTTGTATTATACAGCATATGGACAGGAGCGTTAGTTGTGGAAGAGTCACCAAGAATGAATTTAATGTAGCTTGTGTTGTAGCCTACGTGCAATAACACATCTGGGTGACGTGAGATGAAATCTAGGTAGTTATTGGCAAATATAATATTTAATTGCATAATTTTGGCAAAGTGGTGTTAACTACTAGTTTTATTATTTGTCTAACTGGTTATACAAAATTATTAGTTATATTTGCCGGATCGTTTTGCTGACTGGCCAAACATTGAAGGGGTGCCTCTCCCTCCCTGTAAAATCATTCCTGGCCCTCTAAAAATTATACAGTATATTTTGAACCAAGAAGTTCTGGCTTGCAGTCACTAATCCATCAAAGTTTTCTTTATTTAGCAGGTTTTAAAAGTGGTGACATTCTCTGTTGGCTGCCACACGAATTATAAACTTTTCCTACAGAGTTAATGCCTCTGGCAGTTTTCCAACCCGACAGGAGGTCACTTATATTCCAGCTCAGACTGTTACTCTGAATCTATGGGCAAGAAGCTATGTGTCGTGCATTTGAATTGGTTCATTTGACAGCAGCACAGACGGCCATTTCTCATAGTCTTGTTCCAAGTTTGGTCAAATCACCATTTGCAAATCGGATTAAAGGCAGACTGCCTGCACAGAGCACTCCAAAATCAGAAACAACGAAAGGAGAAGTGCACAACTTGACTGGAGACTTGTTAGTTTGCTTAAATTTGTTGTTTTAAACTTTTAAATAATTATCATTTTCTACGTATAAGAAACAGCAAAGCTCTTGGTCATAAAAAAGAAAATAGAGCAAAATAATGCCACAGCCATGCCCATGGTCAATGATGCTGTTGAAAGTGAAAGCAGGAGCAAGTTACATAACATAATAAAGATACACCACCAGAGTAATAAAACTATGAGGTGGGGAGGGAAAAGTTTAAGCTGCCAAATAGCGATCCAGCCTATCCTTGCAAGAGTTTAGGCTAGGGGCGCCCACAACTAAGTTGGGAAGGGCATTTCAGTCATTCATAAACCGAAGGTTGAAAAAATAACCACGCAACAGGGTGCGAGCGTACTGTTTGTGAAATTTGTGGGGATGGCCCCTAGACTGTCTCGGAGGGATGACAAAGAGCGTCTCTTTGGGGAGTTTATCAAGCTAATGCACAATATAGGTCTGAAGAAGCTGAGCTGGAAGCAAGTAATACTATTGTTGCAACATACATAAATTTAGAAAAATCAGGGGAAGGAGGGAGGCAAAAACCGATACCGAAACCGCGGTTTTGTGGGCATGTAAAACCGAAACCCGGACCGAAGTCAAAAAATAAAACCTACCCATCCCTAGTCTGTAGGCTAAGTGTAATTGTATGCTTTTCGTAAATGAAGACAAATTTTAAAAGTAAAAAAAAAATACAGTGTGATTCAGTCAAACCGAATGTCTTCTAGAGCAAGCAAAACTTGAAGCATCAAATTTATTCATAAAATACATACCTTAGGGTGAACTGTGAATATGGATTGTAGTTTAAAGCTTGTTAACTTTAAGAGGTAAATTGGTTGGTTGATTTGACATGGAGTGACTCTTTACAAACACCAGTCATATACATGCAACTTGGCAATAGGCCAGACTTCAAATTTTGCTGTTAGTGAGCCACTTGTTAAAACAAAATCGCTATGCTCGTCCACATTAACTGATCCCTGACTAAGTTTTCAATGCAGCTATTAACGCAGCAGATTTTCAACTACGGTACATATTAATTAAAAGACATGACGTACATGTTTTCAGGTGTAGTTGTGTCAAAACCAAGCATTATGTGTTTTGCATTATGTGTTTTTTAGGCCTACCGGTACCCTAGTAGCCTACTTTAAAATTGTACATTTTAATGAATAATGATTATAGCCATTGACGTTGTGTTTATGGTGTATTTATTATTATTTTTAATATTTCAGAGTCAAAATCCCTAAAACTCCTAGCGTAACACACAGACTTTTTAAAAATCCACAAATAGAGCGTAGAATGCATATGGAAATTTCATAACGCTTATGCCCTATTACATTTTTTTTTTGGTAGCCTACAGGTACAGTACTTGCGTGCATTTCCAACTAAGCATTACGTAGGCTACCGCATTTGAGTGCTTATCGTATGCGGGATCTTCCATAGGTTGACCCCCACAACTGGGGGAGGGGAAGGAACAGACAGCTCCACTTTGCACTGCACCTCACTAAAATATACGATGCTCTATTGTGTAATGCATGCGTGTTTGGTTTGCCTGAAATTCTGGACCTAATGCATCCTTGGCTACATTAGGCTACCTACGAAGCAACAAAGTGTGCCAAAAAGAACACAAATAAACTGAGCTTCTGTTAGGAGTATTTACATCGCTCTAGGGCTAAGTTCACAATTTTTGGCTGTAATTGCTCAACATGCTCTGAAAACTATTTAGGCTATAGCCTAAATAATCGGAAATTTTAGGCAAGGGCCTGTAGGCTATTTAGGGGAAATGTTTAGGAAATTCTTGTGCTACAACTAGCCTAGGCTATATTGTTTACGTAGCCTAGTTACTTTCACGTAAGTACATTTCTTAAATTAAAATAAATTACATCTAACAACTAACGATACTATTGCTGATTGGCTCTGGTTAGCAATAGAGTTTATTCTGAGCAGCAAAAAACGCAAGAAGCGTAATTAAGTTTTACATTACCAATTGTTTGGGTTCATTTGATTAACGCAAGGAAAATATGTTGTCTGGGTTTTGAAAGGTCATCGTGCTTTTGAGGTATGGGGTTCGTAAACTAAGCTAGCAGTTTCCGCTCACTGTAAACCACACTGTGACCATATACAGCAGCAGAAAAAACTATAAGCAATGTGACGAATGAAGTGTGAGCGAAACTAGCTCTAGCTTGCGACCTAGCCTAATAATCAGTAACCTATGTTGATTTTGTGATACCGCACTGACCAGCAATTACGAGAGGTATGTGAACAATGGGTCAAGACCCAAAAAAAGGGAAGCAAAAAAAAAAAAGGAACATTCTGTCATACGATTTAAAAAAAAATATTACTTAGGCTACTCATGGGCGGTCACATTCAGTGCTTGGAGAAAGAACACAACAACCCTGCTTCTTTCTATGCCACTTAACAGTGAGTTAGCTGAGAGAAACAACCTGTTGGCTCACTATGTTGTAGGGATGGGTCGGTAACCGAATTTTCGGTTTTTACTGAAAACCGACACCGAAACCGAATAGGATATTGTGTCGGTTTTTCGTACGGTGTTCTAAAATCAAAAAAAATGATTTGTTGTTTTACATTTTTAAAATAATTATCATTTTCCACGAATAAATGGCAGCAAAGCTCCTAGCTATTAAAGCGAAAATAGTAGAGGAAAATGGTGGCACGGCAGTACCCACGGTCTGTGACGCTGCTGAAAGTGAAAGCAGGAGTAAGTTGAAGCTAGTAATACAACTGTTGCAAGAAAGAAAAATTAGGAAAATCTGGTTGGGGTGGATGGTGGCAAAAACCGATACCGAAACCGAGGTTTTTTGGGCGTGAAAACCGAAACCGGAACCGAAATCAAAAAAATGAAACCGACCCATCCCTACTATGTTGTAAGGTCTTAAGCCATGTCAGACGGTAAGATTTTTTACTCCACTCTACACGACTGTCCTTGAAAGAAGTGATTACTCCTACATTTTGTCGTGTCTCTGGTTGGTTGTCACACCAACAGACTAGCCGTCAGACGATAAACCATTTTTAAGCTAGTGCTTCACCAATGGTCTCTGTCAATCACGTGAGTAAAAGTTGCTACCCCGAAGGGTGGTAGCGTCGCCTGGCTATCAAGTCGGGACGAACTTTTTAATTGCACCCAATTCACACAGTCAATTTACCCTCCTGTCCCGATTTTTAGTCGCGTCAAGAGTTAAGCTCTTCCCGTCTGACATAGGCTTTACGAAGGTAAAAAGTTCTAACATGCAACAGAAACTATGTAGGCTAAGGGGTCCCTGGGGAACACAGGCGCAGCAGGCAAGCACAGCCCAGTGGTTACCACATTGTCTCCATGCCAACTGAATACCGGTTTGTATCCCACGACTACCCGACTTAAAAAAAAACCCAACTACAAGTCAATGTTGTGACCATTATAAGTTTAAGATTCTTTAATATAGTCTGTCTCAACTAGCAACCATGGCACCCTAATCTGGACTATAATACGTCAGGCTTTCTCACCATAGGCTACTCTGTGCAGGTAGAACAAATCACTTGGCTTGTGCCTTTATTACTTGCCTACTACTAACACTCACCGTTATTTTATTACAGAATTTTGCTTTGCCTTTGCTCTACTAAACCTTAAAACCTACGGCAGAAAAAACAACAAATCTGTCACTTAATAAACCTAGGTCATGAAGCCAAAAATAGTTTTAGTGAATCATTAACCGGTTTACCAACGTTTGGGAGTTCTTGGTTAATTATGGCTTGAGGCTTTCTTTGATGCAGATCCTAGCAAACTTGCACACCTAGCTGGAGTTTCCTTTGCACTGATAGTTCACCAAAGGACATAGTCACGAGGCGCCGTTGTAACCCAAGATTTGGCATGTTACTCGGTCCATTTTTTTCTGCATTTGGTTATAGCCAAATGCATGAACCGATTCGAATTAAATTTGGTAGAAAAACTCTTTGAAATAAGGCTGAATGACGTAAGCTTATGTATGTAATTAATTTTGCTTCGCTCATATGTATGTATGTACTTAATTTTGCAATGAAACTATTTGGAGGAGGGGAGTGAAATTCACAGCAGAACACTGGGCAAAAATCTTATAGGTGAAGCAATTATTGCAAAACTATACCTCATTAAGAATGAGCTACGCGACTGGCTGCCTGCGTGACGCGCCCAGGATGCCATGGGAGAAGTTGGGAAATAGTGACGCGTACTGCGGGCTTCACATTGGGAAAGGGAGGGGCAGGTGTGCAGAAGCTAGAACGAGGTTCGCGGGAAATTTCAGAGTACTGTGGAAATTCACTAAAAACTGGCTTGCCTACATGGTGAAAGGCTGTGGAAATTTTAAAAATTTGCGGTAAAATTTTGTGGGAAATTTTGTCCCATAAGAATTTTATGCACCCCTGGGGAAGGGGGGGGGGGGAGGCAGGTTTGGATGCAAAGTTCGTCGTAGATTTTAGAAGATGTGCAGGGGAACTGTTAGCACGCAAACTAATAGCGATGGCTGGGGGACAACTGGATAATGTCGTAGTAGGTACATTGAAATATCTATATCGTAGTTAATGAAGACAACAAAAAGGAGCCATTAATTTAGACCGTTATTCGAATGTGGGGATCGGGAATGTTGGCATGCAACTAAATCGGGTGGGTGAGGCGACGAAAAAAGGGCCACATCATTTTAGTGATATTGTAAAATAAATTTACCCATCTTTAGACAGGCTGTACGCTAGAGTAGGAATATTCTCCGAACTCCAGCAGAACGATTTACTTAGGCTGCGCTACGCCGTGGTTCTGCAACGAAAGCACTTCTTGTGAGGAATGAGGTCCAAAGGTAATTTCTGCCAGTTTTATTGTGTAAAACCAATTAAAAAAAAAAATTGGTAGTAGTTCTTCGAACTCGGGCTCAACAACATACATAGGCTAGGAGACGGAGTTTTAGACCCAAGCCGACAGCCCATGGCCTCCCAAAACTAATTTCAGTTTGTAACTTCTAAAACATTTAATCAGATTATACACAAGTGAGTTACGAAAAACAGTCAAATTCAAATTTTCTTCAAAGAAAGGTCCTAACCAAGTTTGAGGATAAAGGGTGGTACATCACAAAAGAACCATCCTAGACATGCAGCCCAGTCACATTAAAAAAGGGACCATATGTTTGCACATAGGATTTGTTTTATTGCTGACATGAAATAGTCTAACCCTGGTTGGCAGTGAGACCAAATTTCTCACACAGTTTGAGTTTTTTTTCTTTCACATTCAAACCATTTTTTACCCTAGACCTAGGCCTATAAATTAATTTTTAATATTTTCTACAGTGGTAACATGCCCGATTGCCCGTTCTCTATCCTCTGTATGATCTTCAAAATTAAATAATGTGCAAGTACTAACTTATTCAAATTCAGCGCAAAGATACTTATTCACATTTAGGCCTACTATTAAGTAGTAGGTATTAATTTAATTATATGCTATTCCAGTAAGAGCATACGTATTAAAATTTAAAAAAAAATTATAAATAAAGGTATTCATTTGTCATTTATTGATAGGCCTAGCCTAGCTTAAATACTGAAAACTCAATTTTTTTTTTAATTTTTTTTTTTTGGGGGGGGGGGGGGTTTTTACAGTATTGTTACAGTAGAGGCCTACTTAGTATACAGTCTGGTCAAGAATATTGACATGGTGTATAGATGGGAACAAGAGTGGATAAAGCAGGGCTCTACTACAGTACCGGCCAGATGTTGGCTGAAAAATAGCATAGGTCAATGTAACTGGGTAGGACAATATGACCGACGGTGCGAGTGATTTGGTCTGTTGCCGCTTTCTGTCAGCCGAGAGCAACGCTGACAGTACAAAAATGCCAACTTTCCTTCCCTTGTATCACTTTCTGGATTCGCGAACGTCTGTCTTTTTTCCTCCAAGCGCAGAGAAATAGTTTAACTGTGGCCGAGTGATAACTTTAAAAACTATTTAAAGGTACTTTTATAGATAGGCTAATACAAATTTGTCATGCAAATCTATGCAAAAATTTAAATTATTATTTTAAAGACTGCTATGCTATCAGCTTGGCCATTCAACAGACCTCGAAGAAATGGGCCAGTCGTGGATGCCATTTTGTCTAGAGCTGGGCCGTTATAAAACGGACGTTGGAGTCTTACTCTAAGCCCCATGAGGGAGGGAAGGTGTATCGTAGCAGCACTACACCTTTTCCCTCACCAGCTTTCTACCTGCACACCCTAATTTGAGATAGTTTACTAGCCATAGATAGAGCAAGGCCAGCTGAGATAGTAGCTGCGTTCCTCGCTCCACTCCAGGCTTGTCAGCTTGCTTATGTTTAGTGACAGGCACGCTAGGAGTCGTCCAGTACCGTACGGATTGAGAACCCAAAGAAATTTGTATCTGGACTAAGTGAATCCGTAAAAAGCCCTCAATATGCAAGTTTAAAGCATAAATTTGGTTTAGATACCAATCCTCGTTGGTTCTCAATCCGTACGGTACTGGACGACTCAGCATAAGCAAGCTAACGGGCCTAGAATGGAGTGAGGAACGCAGCTACTATCTCAGCTGGCCTTGAGATAGAGTTAATAGATTAGTCGGCACACCATTAGATGGCACCACATTAGGTCTATATTTGCACCCTTTTTATTTGTGTTAGCAAGAATGAAATCTGTAGATCGTCATGAAATCCACAAATCCAGGCGAAATCTTCAAAATCCGTACAAATCTTGAAAATATGTGGAAATCTTGCAAATCCCTGCAAATCATTGCAAATCTATTGTAGCGATTTCGAATTTGCCAATCTCGTACGATACTTCCAGGTTTGTCAGACCCCCTCGGAGGTAAAGCGATGATGATAATGGCGCTCCCTTATAGAGCGGTATTATTATTATTGTATCCGCAACTACCACCAGGGTGTCGTGTAGGCTTGGAAGCCATAAAATACGATACCTAGTTAACATATATACTCTTCTAACATATTCAACCTTTACTGGGCCTAGAAGTCGGCCCCTACAACAAGTGCCGATAGGGTTTTTTCCTTCCAACTTTGGACAAGTAAAAAATAAATAAAAAATAATAATAATAATGATTTACATTGGGATAGAAAAGGATCGGAACCCAATCTTGGTTTGTGGTAATGCTTACCAGCTAATCCCAGAACGGAAAGACTTCGATTGCAAGTTAGGAAACCATAGTCCAGGTGAGTCAGATTTTTGTTGTGGGACAAATCCAAATTTTTTAGTGCTGGTAAGGAACAATTCTCCCAAGTTATGTTGACAATCCCACTTCGTGAAATGTTGAGTGTCTGGAGACTGGTAAAATTTCTCAAGATACGAAAATCGAACTCGTCCAAATTGCTGTTCACCGTGTAAATCGCCTCGACGTCGTTGGGATCGACTGGGGTTAAATTTAAAACGTGAGTAGAATTTTCTCCGTCGTTAAAAGCACAACACAATAAATCTTCGAGCTGCAGAGGTCCAACATGTCCAGTACAATTCAGCAGCAAAAGTTCGGTGCAGGTCTTTTGGCAGAAGCAGATGTTATTGTGATTTCCGATTAACGGACAGTCCACGTCTGCGCGTATTTCGAACAAAAATCCACACGAAATAATCACCAACAAACCTAGGAGGATGTCTCGTCGCATTATTACTTCTTTTTTTACCCCCTTTTTTTACGAGGGTCTTAAGAAAATAATTACCGCCCTTACGGCATCTGTTGATTCTCCCTCATCCAAGACGGTCGCAAATTTTCACGCTGCTCGTTTCTTTACATCTGTTCGATTTTCTTAATAAATACCTTCAACTTGTATTCGCCCTCGTGGCAAATTTGAAATTCAGCCAACTTCACTGATGTGATCTAACTGAATAACAAAACGTGGTTCGTTTTGGCTGAACATTGTAAAAATCCTGCACGATTATGGTTATCAGATTCTGTAAGCAGCACACACACACTTTCTTTTAGAGAGGTTTGCTTACGTGCACGACGACGCAAATTGTGAATGGCAGAAAGGTGCACTGGTGGTAAAAAATTAATCTGTATCTATTAATAACCAACGTCGGTGTCTAGAGCTCATTTCAAGCATGAACTGTTCGGTGTATAAACTTTAAAATTATACGTACTGTGTAGTAAATATATTCTTACGTAAATCTTAAGTTACAAGCACGTAAAATTTGCATAGCTACATGACGATTGTCCGCTCCTACTTTTGGTGCCGCTTGCAGTTATCTACCAACGTCCTCCGATAACTAGCACGCCCCGCACGGGCTTCGCAGTAAATAAAATTGGCTGGTTGCGTTAGCTCCCCCGCGGTTATTTTAGTAACTGGTAGTGAACGGATGATAGTAAGACGGAAGATAACTAGAAACGTGTAGGCTGCCAACACTGAAGATAACAGTGTGTATGGTTGCCATTTTTAGAGAATGGGGGAAAGCTGTACAGTGATTAAAATAAAAGCAAATACGAGCTGCCACAAATTGCCATCGTGCGCGTTCGGTTGAGATTAATTGTGTAAATAAATAGGTCAATCGTTTATCGTAGCCTGCTTTCCACCCGTGATTTATGAAAGGCAATCCTTTGATTTGAGTATGAAACATGCAGTAGCAATGTGCGTACACATGAAAATAAATAAAACTTTCACTGTGCTCTTATTTTTTCATCGTTCATCACTCGTTTATTTGGCTCACCCGCCAAAGCTATAATAAAGCAGTGCAGTGGGACATGACCCCTCCCCCCAAATAATCCACCCAACTCCCGCTGCCCCGCCCCCTGATCCCCAGTTACCCAGCAGAAAAAAAAAACTAAAAAAATAAATTGTAGACTAAACTTGACATCAGTCGAATAAACTGAGCTTTTATTATTTTTAATTTATTTAATTTTATTTAATTATTAATTTTGTACAAACTTTGCAATAATTTATTTTTTTATGTTTATGGAGCATATTTTACAAAAAAAAATTGGACTGCATTGAAGCTTACGTTACTTTTTAGTTGAATTAAACGGAATAAGTGTCTAATGCTGCTACCTTGAAAAAAATTCCCTGGCCCACTCTATTTTCACATCTGCCTTCTGCTCCCCCCTTCCCCAATAATTCAGTCCTGACGCCATCACTGAACAAAAGAAAGGGCTGGAGGGGGGGGGGGGGACGGGGAGGGGGAGCAAAGGAAATGGTAGGAAAAAATCCGCAATTAGTTTTATTTTTAATTTTATTTGTCTATTTTTTTTTATTTGACTAGGTGGGAACGCGGGAATCGGGGCTGTAGAATGCAAACGTACAATTTCTCTCGTCCTTTATTATTCTTCCCTGATTATTTTACTTTAATTTTTCCATCAATAAACTTTATGAGAATGGAGATGTTAAAAAGGCAAAGAACATCTTTACGAAGACTAGCTATGCCCGGAAGCAGTTTTCTTGCGCCCAATTTAGGTTAGGGCCTATACTGTACTACTGTACTAAACGAATATTTTACGGTTTTGTATTGCCCGATTCCCTATGTTTTTACTACAGTCTAACCAAATTGTTAGCACAGAAATGTAATTTCCTATGTTTGCTGCTTTTGTAAGGATTCAATTTTTTCTTTTAGATCCTCAACAAAGGCAATTCCATGATTTTGAATTAAATTGTTTTTAAGTTGGTGTTATGGTTATGTGATTGTTACTTTTTATGAGTTCGTGAGTTGCTAGCTGTCAATTTGTAGGCTAATGTACACACACAGTGTGTAAGCTATTGCCGAGCCGTGAACTATGTGTGGTGGGGAAAAATTTAAGAAGCTGCAGACAGTAAAGAAGACACTAGCAACTATATTTCCCGGATGCTAAGACGGGAGTGTATTTGAACATGTGTGGTGAGTAGGTCGGTAGGGCAGCACGTTTTGATAGAAGGCCTAACTAACAGTCTTGTAACTATCTGCCATGGATGTAACATTGTACATTACACTACATCGTTTCGGTATCATTTCCACCGTATGAAACCTTCGGCGAACTAGGCTCAGGGACGCCTCTACCCTTAAAAAAGTGAGGGGGCCAAATGCCAGCAGTTGGGTTAATAACGGAGATGAGGGATGGGGTGGGGCAGGGACAAGAACCAAGAGCCCCCCCCCCCCCCCAACAAAACGAGCCTAGGGGCGTAAATTGGAAATTTTTAAAACGGCTATTTTCTTAAAAACTTTTTTGATTAAGCTGTACATTACGTAAAGCAAAAGAGGAATCGCACAATAAAAATAGAGTGGCCATACGTTTTCTAGCAGGGGGCGTAAAGGGGGAGGGGAGCTAACATTTTCCCCCCCCCCCCCCCCCGAAAAATATTTATCTACGCATGAATGCTATAACTCAGAATCACATCAGTTGTTTCCGGTTCACATGACTTGAATGAAGCATGAGTGCATAAAGGTGGCTTGCTGTACTACTATTTCTAGTTTATGATTTTCGCTGATGGCTCATTTTCCAATTCACCTTTACATTATGTCAAAGTGGCGGGGGAGGGGGGAGGAGAGGAAGGATTGCAAGATTGGGCGTACACAACTGGAAGTGGCCAGATAGAGCTGGCCGCGACATAGTATAGCCAAATGTTTTATTATCCTTTTTTTTAAATAAAAATAAAGAACATTTCAGGTCGTTTATAAGACGTATAGAAATAAAGTAAGTTAGGAGTAAGTAAAGTAGAAGTAAGTTACTCAATTAAAATAACTTTTTAGAAGATTTTATATACTATCACAAGTTTCACTTACAAAACTTGCTTGTTGAATATACGGCTTTTTTCTGTATGTCGTGTCGCGTAGTGCAAAGCAACCTATAGTGTGCGTTTCGTGCGCCCCGTCACGTTGCATTCTTTTGTTCCGCATCTAGTGTTATTAAAAACAGAAATAAAAATGCCAAACTAACGTTAAAATGAAAAGTTAACTAAAAAGATTTTTTCTTTCTCCTGATTTCTTCAAACTGAGGGGGTTATTACTGATCCCAGAAAAAAAGTGGCGGGGCCATGCCTCCCTCCCCCCCCCCCCTGCTCCGTCGCCTATGACTAGGCTACTCTACGTAGTTCGTCCTAGATGAAACAGCCAAAGCAGCGTAAAAAATGCCATGAAACGTGTTGATTTTTTCTGATATTATCAAGCATTTACAGACGTTTTATAGAATTTATAGATGATTAGCCAAATATAAGGATAAAACCACGTAGTGAAATAACGCAACACCAGTACATGTAGCGTAAATAACGTGGAGGCGAGGGATGGGGGGGCAGGACCGGCGTGAGGCATAATCCTAATAAAAATCCACGGACAAGTCTAGTTACTCTCTATTTTCTTCAAAACAGCATTTCTTTATGGAGCAAAGCAAGAAAAATAATCCAAAAGTGGTCGTACCTTTTCTAGCAAGGAGGCGAAAATGTGAGTGTAAAATGTATCCCCCTCCCCCTTAAAAAAATTCTGTACGCAAGTTTGTTGCATGGCCGTAGTAACACTGCAATACGGCCAAAAACTTAAATGCCAGCGCTTCAATTCATACAAAAAGTAGCGCTGAACTCTTACTTCTATTTGATTAGCATGTTCTTTTTTTGTGAGAGGGAGGAGGGTTGTAAAAATTGAGGTTTGTTATTGCCTTGCACAAATTATTTTAAGTACTACAGGACCCGTGCATGCTGCACGGTGGATTGAGTCTCCCGATCTTAGCATCCCCCGGTGTTTGGTGTTCTTAGAAAGGTGAATTGTGTATGCAATATTTCATTCATTAGTAGACTGATCCTTCCATTTTACTCGCCCCACCTTTTCCCCTCCTTTTCGGCCCCCCCCCCTTCCCTTCGCCTGGCCCCCTATTGCAAGTTAATCTCCGTGATTGTCTCCCGGTCATAGTCTGTCCCAGTGTTGGGACTTCTTAAGAAAGTCGATCGCGTTTGGAATATTTCATTAGTCCCGGTGTTTGGACATTTCAACCGAGATTTTGGGGCATACTCAGTAAAGACGCATACTTGTGTTTTATTGTAGTAATTTTTTCTTAGGAAAGTAAATCGTGTATGAAATATTTAGTTCATTAATAGAGTGATCTATAAATTTTACTCGCCCCTCCTTTTCTGCTCTTCCCCTTCCCCTTCCCCCACCCGCACTCTACAGCAAGTCAATCTCCGTGATTGTCTCCCAGTCGTAGCCTCTCCCAGTGTTTTTCTAAGTAAGTCAGTCGCGTTTGGAATATTTCATAAGTACAACCAGACCCGGAAAAAACGCATACTTGTGTTTTACTGAATACTGAAAAACAGTTTCATTGAAAAAGTCAGCATTCAGTACGTACCCCCCTGCTGTAAGGTAATCTCCGTGATTGTTTCCATCAACTTAGAAACAATTCACGTCGGCACCACGCACCACCAAATTGTTGCAACTAATTTCCCTTCATTTGCTCACGCATGCAAAGATTGTTGTCTCCCAGTTTTAAAACCATTCAACTTCGCTCTCAAAGTCTGCATCTACGAAATAAAAGCGTCTTTCCATCGTATCAGGCTGCCAATTTCGAGGATTAACAACATATCGTCGTTTTGTTTAAAGTTATCCGCTGTTAGCTGAAACACATGTTCGTTTTTTTTTAACTCAACAACGAAAATCCCAAAGTCAAAATCTATAACCCGCCAACAAGGCCACATTTATGCGACCTGACGTAGTTTGCAAGATAGCAATGAATCACGACGTGCATCGCCATTGTAGTCAAGTTTAAAGCGATTGTTGCACGTGTTGCCAGTAACTGATTTTCACTTTCCTTACTTTTGCCGAAATGAGTATTATATTAGTAGATGATGATAAGTTTATGCATGTTAATAATTGGCATGATATATTGGCTGTCATTCTATTGTTCAAATTCATCAAATGGTTTCTGATGTTCCAAGTAAGTGCTTTCGGGAACGGGGTTGATGCTTTGTGAAAATATTGTACCTATGATGTAAGTATATTTGTTAATACTTTGCATGTTGCTATTTTACATTTTTGACGTAGATTTAACATTTCGTACTTTGCGTGTTAATACTTGTAATGTTATTCCGCTATATTGGTTGTGAATTTATTGCGCCACTTTTGTGCACGAAAAGCAGAACTTAAAAAAGCAATTTAGTAAGTAAAAATAAACATACACAGAGTAGCCATCCAGTGTAAGTGATTGTCGTTCGCACTTGATGACTTCTCTGTATATTATATTTTTTTCTTTCTATTTCTGTACACATTTCGGAGAATTATGACCGATTGGATATTTTATTTTGTTGTTGGTCATTGATGTTGTCCACGCCGTGGGAGGATAATATTACATCCTAGCATTTCGTGTGATAGATGTATCACAACTCAGCGTGAGTAAACGATAGGGCCTGAATTCAAGTTCACCGTGTGAGGTGCATGTTTGTAAATGAACTCTCCGTGCGGGTTCAAATGCCACATAAACTCGGTTCAAGTATCACACTCGGCCGCCAAGGTTCTTCCTGTTTCAGTAGCATGGGTTGGTGTGGCCCCGTCCTTGCAGCCTACCTTTAGATTGACACATAATGACTTGTTCTTGCAACCCCAAAGTCGTAAAGGAAAGGCCCTTAAATTGACTCGTCGTCTTAATTTCGTGCAGCATTTTATTTCAATTCGTATGTTCTCTTCTGCTTTCTATCTTGCTG
>JAHWFP010234205.1:2531-18010 GCA_023313725.1 Lithobius niger | reverse complement strand
TTTTTTAAATGCTAAGATTTCCTGTAAATTTATGGAAAAACTAATTGCGCGGGCCAATTTTTTTTTATGTGGTTTGCCAAAATAGTTATGAGCCCGGTCATAAGAATTGAGCCAGTCCGGACCTGTTTATGTAACGGTGTGCGTAAGCGACCTAAACCAAGGCGATTCAATAATAATTGTTTGTTTTGACACATTGTTGAGAACTTCTGCGAACAGGTGAACTCCAGTAGGTACATAATAGTAAAAAAAAAAAAAAAAAAAGTGGCCTAACTGCGTTGGTTTCGGCCGCCTCGAACCCAACAGGGGATGCTTTCAGCATTCTCGCAAAACTACTGTTTCTGATGTTTAGGCAGTAGCGGTAAAAACGTGTTCGTCTTGCGACCTCCCCATATAAGTTACCTTGTAGTTTTACATTCGATTTTGACACGTTCGGTTGCACAAAATTAGACTGCTGCAAGGCAGCTTTTTCAATATTTAATCTTAATCTGGCTTAATCTTCTTAAGCTTCAATATATACTTTGCTGTAAGAGCTAAATGATGCTAAAAACAACGTTGCTTTTAGCGAATTGGTTTCCAAGGCACTGTTGTTAACCGAGCGCAGTGGGCACCCAGGCTCTTGATTACGGCAAGAGATTTTTTTCCCTACAGCCGTTGTGGTAAAAAAAAAATAGCTCTTCAGGATTATTTTTTTTAGTGTAACTTACGGTAGGTCGCCTACGGTAGAGTTGCCATGAAAAATATCGTCATTTTTTTTTCTGGTTTCATAATAGATTTACCCCTCCGAAAACTTAATCATTGTGACAGTTTATCAGATGCGAAAAAAATTACCTTTGGAATTGGTAAACTTAAGATGGCTTTCCTTTTCCCATACCGACCTCGATACCGACCTGCTTACAACGGCACTATAGCAAAGACACACGCGATATTTCGACCACCGTGAAAATGGTGTGCTAGGGATGGTGCAGCAGCCATTAAAATGCGGGGGAGATGGCTGCAAAGAATCACCCTCCTGACGAGGCTGTCGAGACACCCGGAAGGTCACAATAAAACAACTTTTAAATTTCGGCTTCAATTGCAACTTATGTGCGGGCCACGGTCACAAGAAAAAAGAGAGTTAAAAAACAGATCAACTTTGAAACTTGGATTTTAGGCTTCTCAGTTCTTGTAAGGTAAAATAATTTTAATAACTAGGAAAAAAAAAACAAGAGGCTAAAGCGACTACGTAGTCGCAACCGGTTTTCTGTACAGTTCTGCCACTTCCAATGTTGAGGCGCAGACCTCTATCACGCACTGGACAATGATATCTGTTATATAATCTAAAAGCAGTAACCATCACAATTGCCGGTTAAAAACTTAGGACTATATTTTGTAGCTTAGGACTGTATTTTGGCGTAATTGTCAGCTTTTAGGCCTAATTTATCAGTAGTGTTAATTTCGTAAGTAGCAGCAAACAGAGAATTGGATTGTAAGGCAAGCCTAGTCATTTTTAAAACACGGTGTGCCTCTGGGCACACATCTAGTGCGTAATGCGCAACGTCGCCTATCTAGATCAGCGTAGGGAAGTGACTGGGTGACGCAATTGATAGACGTTTTAATATACTGTTGATTCAGCCAGCAGTGACTCTTAGCAACTTGACGTTGCCGTGGTAACATGATTTTAGGTCTAATTTTGTTAACTGCAGTTTTGTTATTTCTTAAGCATCGGATAGGCCTAATGGAGAATTTGCTTCAATGGTAAGCCTATTCATTCATGTTAACAAGCGACGAGACTGTTTTAAACGGAGCTAAAATCCTTTTGTATTTTCTGCTGCGTGTTATACTTAGGATTTCAATTCGACGATCAAATATTATTATTACATTTAGTTACGTCGAATAAGCCTATTAGCTATAAGGAAGTAACGATGTTTTAATTTGCCGTGTTTTTTAACTAACGTCTGACAATGAAACTAACGTTGTCAATAGTGGTCGTCTCTCTCTGGTACCATTCCGAAGTTGAAAAGAGAGACGGACGGACTGACAGACAGACAGAAGGACGGACAAAGTCGTTGCAATAATCTTCCCTGCCAGTACGGCTGCGCAGAAGACTAATAGCTACTCATCTCGCTGCTTATTATTCAATTTTTTTTTTATTCCTGCCGTTTGTTCTCCAGAACAGGATTATACTGAGACTATGCCATCGGAGAATCCTTGCTGGTGCTATTGCCATTGAAACAATTACGGGTCTGTTCAACTAATGATCAATATCTGTTGTTGTTTATCTTCGGGCTTTTAATAACGGAAGTTGTTGTGGGCTGCGGACTATTAAAGTCCACATTTTTAACCTTACCGGGGCATTTTTGAAAATTAAGGCTGGAAGAGGAGAAAAATAGAATTCTCGGAGAAAGCCATCTGATCCACAAATAGATTACTCCGTGGTCGAAAATGCAACACCGAATAGCCTCTTACCGATACAATAGCAGATCTAAAGTCCGATCATCCTGGCAGTTGGTGATCACTGTCAGGGCGCGTTTATGTAACGACTCGCCCTTGTATTCTCGCTAGCTTGATGCTAGAAATCATCTGAAATTTCAATATGGCGGCGGTTTTAGCTCTGTCGACTCGCAACGAAATCAGTCAATAATTCGACTTCAGAAGCGCCTGGGAAAATTTCGTCAGGAGGAATTTTTTATCTTATTGTCGCGGATCACAAGACATAAAGCATTTGCTCAAACGACGTCGGATGCAGATAATCCAGAAGGCATTGTTACCATGGCAACCACACCTTTGCCATCGCGATTAAATTCAAGCTGCGAGAATACAAAAGCGAGTCGTTGCATAAATGCGCCCTCATTGTTGCTCGTTAATCCCTATAAATCCTCGGGACCATTTTCTTGATAATAAACGGTAAGTTTACGCCATTGCTTTTATGCCGTACCGTTTTTAATTCGACGTGTCAAACGTCGAATTAATGCGGTTGTGGCCAAAAAACGGGGGCGACTTCTCCTCAAAAACCAGACACATTTGTTCAATTCTGATCCGACGAAATTCAAGTATGCCGGTAGGTTAGTTGCAGTGCGCCAGTACACAAAGTATTATGCTGTAGTTAATTTAGTTAGGGCGGTTTTAGTTCGCTAACCTCTAAAAAGGTCTCTGAGCGAAAAACCGTCGTCAAATAGTACACGATCAGTAATTATCGCTAGTAATTATCAGTTGCTGACGTCAGCGCTTCCTCAGCGTAAAGGTGTGTGCTCAACGGCGATCATACGAAAAATTGAGGCGTGTAACTGCGCATTTCGGCAAGTCAGCTCTTCAACATTGCGGTCGGTTAGAGGCTATCGTGTACGTCGAGATGGTTCCACTCTTATGGCTGAGAACAACACAAAGTGAGTCATCACTTACCTTTGCGGTGATCTGGATGGTACACCGAATTTCTATGATTGAATCTGGACGGTACAATGAATGCGATGCTCGTATAAGACTTTTGCTGTTAATTACTGCGCCATCCTCGCTGCTTTTCGGGTGCGAAATATTACAGTATTTTATTACGCGTAATTGTGGTGTTGTTTCCTATTGAACGAGTGAGCAAAGCAAATGATGTCCTGTTTTCACAGTGGCGGACTGGCCAGAGGGAGGGAAGGGCGGGATATTCCTAATGGCCTCTGACTTTCAGATTTTTTTAAAATCCGTAACAGGATGCCTCACGTAAGTTTTATTGGTTCGACATTAGTTTTAACCACAGATTTAAAATTACAAATAATAATAATAAAGATAATTATAAAACGCTAGTAAACCAAGTACTTTGTATTGAGTAGCCTAACAAAAATTGGCCACATGAAATTGCAGTGTTACAGTCAATGTGGACTTTGTCACAATTTTCGTGTGAATATTTTAACTTTTGTTAATACACCTAAAAAGTGAAAATAAATTTAAAGTAGTCAACCTCACGTACCCTCAGCACAATATGATTTCTCCTACTCCCCTCCCCACCAAATTACCTGCTGAATGAATGAAATATGGTGTTCGAAGATTTAAAAAATGTAAAAGTCTGATGAACAAGAACAACGGGTATGGGAAACTGTAAAACAACGAAGCTTTCAGTTTGTTTTTTTGTAAGAAAACCTATATCAGCGTCCGATGAAAACTTATCTGGTCAGTGATTGCATCGTCGCACACAAAATTCTGGCTCATTTGCCGTATCGTTACAAGACAATTTTTTAAAAATATAATGTGCAATATAGTAGATATTCTTCAGTACACCAAGCATTAAGATTTTTTAGTAGTGTCCTGTTGGCATGTCTGCCGTTCCAACTTCATGCGTCAATTACAGATATTTTTTATTCTACCATACGACACGTCGAATTACTAATGCAGTGTTAGTGCATCTTGTTTATGCCCTAGCATTGTTTTTATGCCCTACATTGCTCTTCGAATCGGTTGTGAAATATGGCGATTAATATATTTTTTGGTGGGTAATCCGATCATTACACTCCCACATATGTTTACTACTTTCGCGCGTTAGATTTGTTGTCTCTCTCTCTGACTTCACCAGCTTCAGACTTCATTGCGTAAGACTCGACAGCGCCATCGCTCCAGCAGGAATCTCAGCTGGCCTTAATTCTAAAAGAAGTTTATAGATCATTTGACGTCGTGTTCGTACACAATAGTCAAAAGAGACAAGAAGGATATCTCAATTGTAGCCATGCGATGTACATAGGGGATTAAGAGGGCAGGAAAACAAGACTGTTTAAAGTTCAGATTTAGCAAGCTTGGTTGAAACTAAGCTGTCACGTGCTCCCACATTCGTATTGTCATCATCGTTTTGTCACATTTGTCAGAGCTATTTTGATCTTTTTTTTCCCTCTCTTGTACCTGGCAACGCACATAGAAACCGCCAACTCACAAACGAGCCAATCCATTCACGAAAAAAAAAAAGAAAAAAAACCGATAAAATAAAAAGCTTGATGTTTCAACAGAGGAAGTTTCGACTGAGTAAACTGGTCTTCTTATCGTGTTCAATATCACTTAGCTAAAACGTCTTTACGGAAGTAAACCGTGTTTGTTTCCCTACTTGTCCGTTTGTTTGCCGCGAAATGAGTGACACCTGGGGGCGGGGGGGGGGGGGTGGTCAACAGGTTATGGACGCTGAAGGGCTTCAGAGTTCAGCCTTGCTGCTGAAGAAGATGTGCTGATCGGTGACCTTTGAAAACCACTGTTAATTCAGCCATACGTCCAGCGTGAACAAACGTATATAAAGTACGACGTTTCGAGGTTATTTTCACCTCGTCGTCAGGTGCAAGAAATTAAAAAAAAAGTATCGTTTTCATGTCAAAAATACACATAACTTCAACATAGGGTAGTAACATTTTTTAGGTTGGGAACGAACCATGATAAGTCCGATTAAAAATACATGTATTTTTGACATGTTGGCGAAACTTTTGTGGATTTACTGCACCTGTCGACGAGGTGAAAGTAACTCGAAACGTCCTGCTTTTTGTTTGCTTGTGCACTTGATCTAAAAAGATTGGCTTTTTATTCTTATAAGTCCCCTCCACCAGTTGTCAGGTCGAAGGCCGGTTAAGGGTAGTGCTTTGGGTGCTGCAGCACCGGGTCACAGGCCGAAAATTATGCCTTTGAGGAAGACTCCACCAAGTTCCGAGTTGATATATATGACGTCCAACACAAATTATTTATTTATTTATTTCGTTGGCTGGAGCGTTTTTGGTCTGTGTACGTAAGACTTAACAATGTTAGCGTGTTTTCAAGCTATGCGTCGAATATAGCGTTGTTGTAGGCCAAGAGGGCCATTGCGTTTGTAACAACTGTAGGGTAGGCCAGGCTCTTGTAAAGCCTTCTCAGCGGTTGTGCTTAGGCCTTGACTAGAATAAAATGGACTTGATTTGTGACTAACAGCCACGAAACCGACTCACTGCCACGGTTACTCTATTTATTTATGTATTTATTCGCTTATTTATCATTAATCAGCCAGGTTTGTAATTTTCACCATGAAGCTTACTTTGACTTATCTGTGGTGCACAATAAACAAGCAAAAAATAATAAATAAATAAAATAATTTTGTTCCGGAAAACTTGCTTACGGGAAGGTAAACAATTAATAATAATTTCCATAATAGGGTTATACATTCTCGTAGGATGAACAATAGTCACTAAAGACCATAAGAGCAAGACTTGGAAAGCTTGTACGTCAAATCAAAAATGCAAATTATTTCGTTTCTTTATTTTTTTGTTTTCTCTCAAAGGGGATTTTTTTTCCCGTTTGCATTTTCTCCATAAAGCTAGTTTTTTTTTTTTTTAATTACGACTTAAGTTACGAAGAGCTCATAATTCAAAACAATTAACTCTGCAATAAAAAACTTTCTCTAAAATGATTGCGTAAATGCGGGGAGTCATTTAAAGAGATTCTTCCTAAACAAAACGTAAAAATGAAGAAAAAAAATTAATTAGTTTCTTAAATATCAGCAAGCGTGATGGCGACCCTCTTCCCCAAGCTAATTTGTAACTTTAAAAAGTTACGTAATGAAGTGAGCATGAGAGAAAGCTTAAAGGGTTTTAATTTATAACTAGTTGTACCTCCGGTGTAACATACGCCAGTCTAGCCGCTTCCCACATACCTGAGAGAAATACTGTAGTGGGCAGTATGGAATGAAAAGGTCGTCTACTCCCCCCCAGGCTCCGAACTCCCCGGGGGCCCCCCCCCCCCCGTAACCCGTTTGCGTCCCACAACCCCTGCCCTCCCCCCCCCGCCCCGGAATCCCGTATTGTGTGGTCTGAATATCCCCATCCATACTCCCCCTCCCTTTGAACCCCTGCTGATTTGTTTTGTTATGGAAGTAAATGTCTTTTTTCAATGGAGGACGCTCAATTGACAGTTTTTCCGTTCTGATAAACAAGCGCAATAAACCCAACAACGATCGTGCATGCAGTGATTGTTACTCAACCAACTTTGAAACTTTTCAAGTCGGATCTTAGATCTAGCATTATTAAAGCAATATTCCGTTTGTTAGTGATTGTTACAGACATATTGTTACAGACATTGTCGGTCCTTCGCCCTCTTTCATTATAATGCATGATGAGTTTGCTTGCACAACCTAAGCGTAGATAGTTTCCAACGAACCCTGGCTATTCTTATATAAAAAATTAAATTACAAACTAAAACGTCAGGTGTGCCGTAAAAAGGGGTTTTATGATTGAATTTTCACTTGTTAAAATGTACACGGATAAAAATTGATCATTTTTAATTGAAATAATAAAATGTACAATTGAGAAAATTGTATCTGTTTAAGCCGTGCTGTTGTGCTTTACGTTTTAAATATATGATTCGTAAAGCACAACAGCACTAAACAGATGTAATTTTCTCAATTGTACATTTGATTATTTCAATTAAAAATTATCAATTTTTATCCGTGTACATCTTAACAAGTGAAAATTCAATCATATAACCCCTTTTTTACGGCACACTTGACGTTTTTGTTTGTAATACGTGTACCTTTTTTACGGCTATGGCGTCGCACATCAAAGGTTTATGCATGCAGTCGATTGTTGCTGGCCACATTGAAACAATTCAAGTCAGTTTTGAAAGCCTGCATCTGCGAAATAAATACGCAATTCTATCGTTTTTAGCTGCCAATTTCGAGGCCCTCGAAATTAACAAGGCACCTTAGTCTGGTTTAAAAATATATGCGTTTAGCTGAAACACTAATTCTTTCATTCATTCATTCATTCATTTCATTCATTCTTTCGGCTTTTCCCAGAAGCCGTGGTCCTAAACCGTACACTCCTAAGTACAAATGCTAAAAATAAACTAACGAAATCAACACAAACACAAACCAGAACCAGATATCTCAACCACAAACCTCAACCGCAAATCCCCGCTACGAATCCATACCACGAAAATCAACCACAAATCCTTGTATCACTGTACCACTGACCACTATTGCCACTTGTTATCTGAGCCACCGTGACGCACTGCTCCTTGAATAGGTCATCACCATCCACTGCGATACACTGCACACCAAACACGACGCTAGTTCACACAGATACATGGGGTCCACCCCCCCCCCTCCTCCTGTTAGGCCTTAGCCTATGAATGCACTTCTTTTGCAATTAAAACACACCAGACTTTACCTGGTCACACCGCGCGATCTCTAGGTGGGACCGCTGCACACCCGCTGCAAAGAAACTGCAAGGCCAAGAAACTGCAATTCTTTCATTTTACCGTTCAACAATCAACTTTTATCAAAGACATAACACGTGCACGAAGAATGAATGGAGAGTTTGGTGAGCGGCATTGTTCCCTAAATACAATGGTTAAAACAATGTAAAACAATCAAAACGATCGTTTAGGGTCCCGTAACTCCGGAATGGATGGACCAATCGAAAAAGTGGACCCTGTACGGTTGAAGCCTAGGGAAATTTCAGGCTCAGATCATGTTTCAGATTTTAGGAAGGTGCAGTAGTTTTTTTCTGAAATCCGTCTCAGACCAGAAGAAGAAGAACAAGAACCAGAACAAGAACAACAACAACAACAAGTGAACAGTTTTCAAATTTACGTGTGGCTTCCTACGTTTACTCTTGCACGGAATTGCATAAAAGTTGGTGTAAAGTTTGGAAAAGTTGCTATCTACTATCTGGCCAAGTTTGGTCGAAATATATTGAATAGAAACGGAGAAATTAATAGTTTCAGTTTTGCTGGAGAGAGGACTTCAATCATATATATATACGGCTATCGCCGAGCTTAAACTTCAACTTTCAAAGCTATTATAAATTAAAGCTATTATTTATTCAATTGTGTTACGCCGGGGACCAACTGTTTTACCATATACGGCCGTGTACGGTAAAACAGTTGGTCCCCAGCATAACATAATTTAATTATTAATAAGCTTTGAAAGTTGAAGTTTAGGCTCGACCTTCATTTGTGAGCTCGATTCGTTCATTTCACTGATACAATTGAGTTTTTAATTTATTTTCATTGTCTCGTCAGATTTTTTTTTTATGAAGTCAAAAGGTATAAATATCGAACAGCTCTGCCACAATGTTCCGCTAACTTGGTGGCTGAGCTGTTCGATATATTTACTTTTTTTTTTCTGTGCCAATTTATAGTATTTTATTGTAATTTGATCCTAAATACGCCCCTTCGTAAATATAGTCAGGCTTGTTAAGCAATTCCGGTCAGCTTTCTTGAAGATTTGTAAACCTATCCTATTTTTGGAAAGTGTAGAATGTAACCAGTCGGAAAATGTGTGCTTCCAATTATCAAAGGTACAGAAATAGAATAGAAAAAAATTCAATGCTAGCTAAAAAGCTATATGGACCCACCCACCCCACCTCCCAAGCACCAAACAAAAAACTACGAAAAAATAAGGTCCAGCCGACGTTGAAAGGAGTTTAGCGAGGACAAAGAGATCACGTTAACCGGCAGGGCCTTCCAGGGCTACGCTACCCACTCGCACAAGTATCGGCGTCTGATGTTGCCAAGGGAGAGATTTCCCCGGACTTTGAAAGGGTGACCCCTGGTTAGAGGCTGAGTAAGAGAAAAAATCGGAGATGTTTACGTCAATTAGGTGGTGAATGATTCGATACGTCAGAATAAGATCACCTCCGATGAACCAGTGGCGACCGAAATAAGGGAAAGGTGCTTAAGCCGTTTGTGTTACGGGATAGAATTAAGTTGCCTATACTACTAAGTGAGCCGGCACTGACAGTGTGATGTATGATGATGGTATAGCACACACCTCGTGGGTTCTACTAAGGCATAAGGGAAGAACAAGAACACTACTGTGCTGTAGGCTAACACTTGACGGACGTTTATTAGTGATATTACAAGCCTTTATATACTTAATTGTGATCACATGATGGTCATGTGATACTGAATGTATGGTAGGAACATGATATGGCTAGACCCTAGCCACTATGGCAGTATTGTTAGGGCAAGCTGGGAAGGTGAACAATTGGGACCTATAAAATGACTACAATTGTGGTGCCTCTATGACACCATAGACAGGTTTCCAGGCGAGTCAGAAAGTAGGCACAAGAGACAGGGACGAGAAATTTGAGAGCAATACTCCATGACAGGTGTCCATCACAGGTCTATGAAAAACTTTGTAAAGCATGGCGAAAAACTCTGTAAACTCTGAAAATTAATATGGCGGCCATCTTGGATTTTTAAAAATGGCCACCGTTGAATGCTTTTTTCTAAACAATAAATCAGTACGTAAACTCCTCAACATATTTATTTTAATGACTGAACAAATAATTTAATAAATAATGTGCAATTTCTTGTGCTACAAACACTCTCTTGGACCATTTGCGATTAATCAGCTACCATGCGTACCGATACACTTCGGACTTTGAATTGCTTCTGTGCGATTAACAAAGTACAGAAACGAATGAAAATTGGCTCAAGAAACGGAAATTAGCTGTAACTATCAGTATTAAACGAAGAAACACAATGGAGCAAAATTCTGAACAGCAATGAAGAAGCAAGCTGTTTACAATGTTGGCTCCGTTCTGTTTTATCGTTTAATACTAATATTTACAGTTAATTTTCCATTTATTTAACCTTGTTGTACCCTATATTGCGTGTTTGAACAGGGATTGGAGGTCCCTTTTGGACTGATTACAGGACAGACCCTAATTCCGAACTCATAGCTTGCCTTTAATACCAACTTTTATCATGTCCTGACTATATAGGGGATAATTTTCCGGCCTTATTTAATTCATAAAAAGCTTCAATACACTTAGAATTCTAACCAACTTTACTCATTGTCCACCCCCACGATCAGTACACCCACAATAATTCAGACGAGCTAATGAACATCTGAACCCTTTTCGTACTGACGCTTTTCGTCCAGTGGAGACATATTTGTACTCGACGGTTGACAATCAAAGTTCGATTCGCCATGATTTTACTGTATCCAAGCTTTCGCCATAGCAACGTATAAAGCATTGATTGTTTTAATTTTATAGGATTACAAAATAATACCTTTTGGTCACTACATTTAAAATTGCTTTAAAACATATTTTTTTAAATACATATTAAAATAGCAATTGATTGGCTAACGGTACAGATTGCCGAGCGAAATTTGTAAGTTTCTCGTTTGGAATTTAATTCAACAATTTCGAAATATCAGCGCATTCGACAATTTAGAAGAACTTAGTGCTGTTTTTTTTTTAACTCTTTTAAAACGTCGCCATTTTTGCTTGCGTGCGGACGGAAATTTGGATTCTGCCATTATGTCTTGGATTTGTAGTGAATTTTGTGGGGAATGTCTTGCTCATAAGCCCAAATAGGCAAATTCTTAAGACAAAAACTTGCATGTTTCACCTTTAAGTAAATCGTGTTACTAAAGAGACAACGGAATTGAGGTTCAGTGGGGAGAAGAGAAATCGCCATCATGTTTTGGAGAAAAACGAAAAGAGGTTGTAAACTAAAAATTATCTCTTGCGCCGTTTAATCTTCAGAGCTGGGATGGAACTCCATTAAATTTTTCAGTTTTTACCCTCGTCATATTATGTCCTGGAAAACAATATTTCTGGCTGAAACGTTTTCGTAGATGGGAATCCTGGTTGCCATGACAATTGCCTTTTGGGGAATAGACGTCTGCAGCTAGCTTGAAATTGGAATGATTTTTAATGCACTTATCAAGATGGTGACAGAAAGTGTTGTCCAAAACCAGTTTTTTTTTACTGCTAACTTCTACACTGTTAATTCATTAGAAGAAAAGCAAACTGCTTTAAATAAGGTTCAAAATTAAACGTTAAAAGGACATTCCTCCAAGCGCCATTTTTCTCGATCCTCCACATCAAGTACGGCCCCAAAGTTTTATTTTCTTACCGTTAGTCAATCCTATAGCTAAAAATCCGTTTTAAAATGTGGCGTCTAGGAAATTTTCTGTTGAATTTTGGTAACTTTACTTACTGCGTCCCGCACGTATATTATCCTTTGCTCGCCTGCAATAACCATGTCATTTCATTGTTTCCGGTTGCTAGGCCAGACGTCTTTCACGTGATCACGAGAAAACGAGGGCGGAAGTGACGTTGTAGCATTACTACGCTGAATCTCGCGACGGCAGCGCGTGGACACATGACTGCGCATGGCTGTTATAAGGCAGACCGAATGTTGCTTTAACAAAGATCTTATTCAAATTGTGAAAATCCAGCTATAGCGACCGAAAAACAGGTTCCACAAAAAAAAAAATACCTTTTGTTAGCTTTTAACTTCTTTACCACCCAAGCTAAGAACAAATCAGCTGTTAATAATATTCATGAATAAGTTATCTGTCCTACTCAGATTTGTAACAATCCAAATGCTGGTAGAAAACGGTGTCCGCAACTTGAAAAACCTCCCTATAGTTCAGATGCGTTAGAACTAGAGCGTTATCTGATCTCCTTCGAAACTCTAAATTGCTTTCTTGATTAATGCAACCATTCTTGTTAAATGCTTTCGCAGTAGTTCGTGTTGCGACAGTCCAAGAATTTAACCTCAGCGTCCCAATATGAATGACCCCCTCGTCTGTCCATTATTTGAACTGGAACGATATTTAGTTCAAATAATTATTTTTCGGCCAGGATAAATAGAGATACGCGAGTTGTAGCATAAGGTAAGCTCTGCTTACAATTACTTGCATTTGCAATTTTTTGCTAAGTAATCCTTATGGACTCTCTGCACATATTCTTCTGTATACAATGCATGTGTACTGCCACTACACAGACTGTGAACTGCTGGACGTGCAGAGATGTGTACTATCAGAACATAGGGTCTTTCAGAGAGATATATGTATGTAGGAAAGTTAATGAAGTGGGAACTGAGCCAGTAGCCCAGGCGAATATCGTAATAAAAACTAATATTTCGGTGTCAAATAATAAAACGAGCGACACCATCTTCAGAGGGTCGAAAAATAAAAGAATACAAAACACCTTACATTACAAATTAGTGGGCGTCCAACATGCTTTCGTCATTGGGTGAATAGGCGGTTAGGTGGACGGACGGTCAACCCACACGCACGTTCCTAACCACGTTCACTAATCACGCAAGTATGGTGGACGCCCACTAATTTGTAATGTAAGGTGTTTTTTCATTCTTTTATTTTTCGTCTCTCTGAAGATGGTGTTGTCCGTTTTATTATTTGACACCGAAATATTAGTTTTTATTACGATTTTCGCCTGTGCTATATATTGGCTCAGTTCCCACTCCATATATTAGTGCACATACCAGTTTCGTGATAGGAAAGTTAAGCTATACACTGTTCAAAATTTACGTAAAATTACGGTACAACGACCTGGTAATTTGTTTCCGCCACTTTGTACCGTAACGCTACGGTTACATTACGCCGTCTAATAATTAGAGACGAGAATATATATGTTTCAGACGTAATGGTAGAAGATATGACTGTGACATATTAGTGCACAAAGGCAATTCTCAACATTCTGATCGATTTTCAACTTGGAACTAAGCCTACACTTTTACGGTTGAAATAACTGGGAGCGAGTTACCACGTCTTTATGCGGTAATTTTACGGAATTGTAACAGCGGATGAAATAAGCAAAGTTATTTTTCTCTATGTGCTTGACGTGGTCAGAATATCTGCAGTCTAAACGCCCCTAAATCTACACATTCATTTACAACATTTATTTACTAAAACCTCTGATTTTTAACCTAAAATCTATATAATTAAAGAAAACTAACGCAGCAGATCAATATTGAAACTACGGTCTAACCGTAGTTTTAGTCCCCTAATAAAAACCGTTCACGCCAAAACACAAAGAGAAGGAAAAAATAGCGGGCGTAATCTTTAGCGCGTAATCTGATTCTGTACAATTGGAACTCTCGTTAGAAACGAAAACCCGAAATCCTGTAAAAAAGGGGGGGGGGGGGGCGGGGAGAAAAAAAAGAAAGAAAAGTAAGAAATAATTGCTTCCGGTTTTTCGTACTCAGTTTCAGGGGGCAACCACACTAATTAGTTTTAGATTTAGTTACAGGTTTTGGACATTGTTGTTATAAAAAGAGGGAAAAAGAGAAGGAAACTTAAAGGTTGGGGAAAACGTTGAGGGCAGATGGCAACTAATTAGTTGATAATTGATCATCTCTTATTTCACGACTCATTTCGAGTCAAATAATGCCGTTTACCTGAATATTTCTTTTTTTACAGTTTTGTTGCTTATATCTTCAATCCGAAAAGTTTGAAATATTTTTTTTTTGTAGAACCTGCTACTCTTATACTGGCACTTTAGAAACTCTGTGAAGTTGAAGGTTTCTGAAAGCATATTTGTATACAACCTCAAAAGATAATAAATTCCAGTCAACAAGAGCTAAACTAAAACAGCAAGGTGGCCTACTGAGAAGGCCTAGTTCACTCGCAAGACAAGACTAATGTTAACCTGGTTTGCTGTATTCTTGTCTTGCGAGTTGGTGACGAGGCCTTGGCAGTGTGCCCACCTTGTTTCCATACCGCTGCTCGCTTTTTACTTTGTCAGCCGAACTAACACTAAACTAATTAAATGCAGCAGGCTTTTAACTGCTTAATAGTTAACTGTTGAACTGATTTTTTTAAAAACTTATTCTAGTCGTAGAGCTTTGGTTAGTTTGGAAGTCATTATTTGACTAGACCCCGCACTGCAGTCGTCTCCATGTGTGTTTGTCAATATCACAATCTACAACTTTAAAAAAAGAACATATTTCTTACCCGGGGTTGCACAGGTAGCTGCAAGCACTGGGGCGTCAAGATTCGATAGGCGTCCTGGCCCCAGCTGTACATCTCTGGCTTCTTACAGACCCGCGGGTTCGATCCTGGTGAAGGGAAGTGTATATGTACGGGTTTTTCTCCGATTGTTTCCCATCCGTTGCACGAGGGTTTCCTCCGGGTTCTCCGGTTTCCTCTCTCATGCGGCAAAAAAACAACTGAAATGATGGTGGTAACTTCCACTCAACATCTGACTCTTGGGCCTTTAAAAAGCTCCAATCTTGCTGGCAAACACCTTCTATTTTATACTACGCTTCATGTGCCATATAATTTTTGCGTAGAAGAGGTAATTGAAAAAAAAATGCTCCGAATTCAAACACCAGCAAGGATAACGTTTGAATCTCTTTTCTCTCGTCTGAATCTATTTTTATCTTCTTTCCTCGTTATCGTTATTATTCTTCCTGACTCCCAGCGAACATGATGTGTTGTTTTCCTGTATCTTGCGCCACTTAGGAGGTCATTATTTGCGGATGACCTTGAATGCTGCTTTCAAGTTCTTTACAAATGTTTCCTGGGCTTCGTTCTTTTCGGCTGAGATAACAAATAACGTCTTTAGAATTGACGCAAGACTACTATGACCGAGGGTACACGCAGGTTTCTTATGTCGCTTTATCTTAAAATCACTTTACCTTACATTGACTTGAATAAAGAGAGGTGGACGTTCAAGTTGGAGTTAAGACGACAGCGGGTACACGGTGGTTCCTGCTAAGTCGATGTACCGTCACGTTTATCTAATCCCCCCCCC
>JAHWFP010234204.1:0-24722 GCA_023313725.1 Lithobius niger | reverse complement strand
TGCCACCTGCCAACTACCAACTAAAAATTCCTAGATGCACCAGAGCGAGGGGGGAGGGGGGGGTTGGCGAGATGTGGCTAGATGTGCTGCATCCATCAGTCAACAAAAATAAAATGCCCTACCTTATCTTCAGTTTGTCCTCCTGCACAAGTCAGATTGCGACGAAAACCGTAGGCTATAGCGTAATCCAATCCCTAAGAGCACAAACTTAAAATTTTGAACTAACTATTCCAAAGAAGACAATATTGGATGCCTCAAGAATTCTTGATTATACCGGTATATAGTAAAATTGGCACGAACGCTCCACTACTAGGCGGATGAAGGCCACATGTTTCAGATTTACAATTCGCGCGAAAATCCATGCTTGCTTAAGGCGCTCTTAGACCACGTGGGGATGATGTCATCAGCTAGGCTGCCGAACGGGTGTTGTCAATAACAATCTCCACGACAAAATCTTTAGGAATAAACGCCAAAGCCATCGTTACGATCTCTAGCATCACGTTTTTCCCCCTTAAAATATAGGTTGTTTAATACCATATTCTGGAGGAACAAATGTAATCGGATTATTTGCGACAACTTAAAAAATACATTAAATCGGCCAGCGGGACCAATTTCTCGTGACAGTGGGTGCGACCTTGACTCGCGTATGGCCACTGCCTACTCTACTGTGTAGAGTAGGCAGTGGTATGGCAGACAAATTGTGCCATTTTAAGTTTAAAAGGCGAGGCTGGGATTAGTTTTACACAGTAAAGAAAATTACAGTACAGTTCAATAACCTTTCACACAGTATTTTAAACTTGGACGAATGTAATATTAGCTATAGTAAGCAGCCAACTTGTATTTTTAAACGGTTGTGCTTGTCTTTTCAATGCTAGCTCTGTACGCCATTGCGCGCACTGCTCACGGGAGCGTGCATGGAGCCTCCCGCGTGGCATAGCAAATTGTCGTTGAACAATGAACAAGTCCATTCCATGGTATTACTGATTTTTCTCTGAATTATGTTTTGTTTGCCACGAATACCATAATAGCCAACATTATTTTTGTTTAAGTTTATGCTGTTTATAGGGTACAGGGTGCACGGAAAAAAAAGGCTCGGAAAAAAAGCCCCGAAAAAAAAGCCCCGGAAAAAAGCTGATGGAAATAATAGCTGCGGAAAAAAGCCTCTGGAAAAAAACGGATGGAAAAATGCCACGAAAAAAAAGCCGATGAAAAAAAAAGGCCGAAAAAATGCTGCGGAAAATAAACCTGATTGGGGTTGCGATTGCGATTGCGGTTGCGATTGTTAATCGCAAGACAAATCTGACGTAAAATATCCAAAAAATACTGCCTAAACTTAGGTACTGTATACGTGTACATTCATCATTCATTATCTGATTGCTGCTCGACCAAGATTACCTTAAAGGAAAACTCGAAGGAAAACTCGAAGTTACACGATTCCTCCCAAATTTTTTTACTGGGGAAGAGGTGAGGAGAAGAAGTGAAAGCACGAAGTTTCTACTAAAATTGAAATAGAAGGCATGGGTCGGGGGGGACCTTTGCATTGACCTTGACCTTAACCTTGCCCTAGTGACGACAAAGCATTCCAATAAAACGTTTTTCCTGCTGTATCGCCAGATTTCAAAACACAAATAATAAATCAATTTAAATTAATATAAATCAATTGCTCTTATTCTGCCACTGCTTCTCTATAAAGCTTAATGTTTGCCTTTTAAATCCCCATTACATACGAATAAGGTAATAAATTAACTAACAATAAACGGCTTCACCGTTTAGATAAAAAAATTTAGAGTTTCGTAACCCCACTCACAGCTCTGAAGATACACGAATAAAAACGGATTAGAGTTCACTCGAAAATAACGAGCTAGAATTTGAACTCCAATTCCAGGGAATCAGCAAAAGCAAAAGGTTTTAATATGCTTCCCTTTTGGCAAAACGAGATTTGGCGAAACGAGACTTCACCATTTCGGTATTTCTCTGCAGAAGTTTTCATATTTTCCTGCACAACTTTTGATATTATTTTTCGGATTGTGTTGCTTCCCCCAACCGCACAAAAAAAAATCCGATACCGCGCTTAAACAAATTCTATGCACAAGTTTCAATACTTTTCTGCATACATGTTGGTATTTTTCCCCCGGTTGCGTTGCTCTCCCCCCCCCCCCCACTGCCCCAACCACCAAAAAAAATTGATACGGTGTGCAAAAAACATGAGGCAATGAGTGCTAGCAGGAGCGAATAAAGCATACGTATTATGCGAAGCTTTTTGTCGGCCCTTATGTAATTCCTGGCTTTGGTAAGAATAATCCACCCAAAACCAAAACTGGTAAGAGAAGCCGCCAAGTTTACAAAAAGGGTCGGCCTTTCAAAGTAGTGATATCATTCAACCAGGGAAAGACCGCCAAGGTTAATCCTATTAGCCAAGTTAATCGCACCTACTAATAGTTCGAAGGTTAAATGAAAACTAGAAGATGGCTACTAGCGGTACCAATCTTCAAGTTTTCATTTAACGTCCAAAATATTATTCGGTACACGTGCGATTAACTTGCCTAATAGGATTAACCTTGGCAGCCTTTCCCTGATTGAATGATATCACTACTTTGAAAGGCCGACCCTTTTTGTAAACTTGGCGGCTTCTCTTACCAGTTTTGGTTTTGGGTGGATATCACGACTTTCATAGGCCTGTGAATGTACAAAAAATCCCACGGAGTAATTGTCACCCCTACCTTTTTTGTCTGGAGGTATTTTATTGTATGAATGTTCTCATTCAGAATTTTCACATTTGCTATTGTCATTCCAAATAAATTAATAACAAGCGTAACAGTATGATAATTGCAAGGACCTAATCAATTCTTATGGAATAAAATATACCCTGTGTCTTATTGAACCAGTAATGAGAAATTTATTCGGGTCGTGGGGCATATAATTCATTTTGAATTCGCATACCGTAAAAAAAAAAAAACGATTTGGATTTGGTGGGAAAAAAAACGACCAAACCTTTGCAATAAAAGATACTCCGTCTCTTCGTGAAACATTCCATTCTGAATTATAATTGAGGCCGCGGCCTGCTGCCATTCGCCCCAAAACTACAATACGAACTAATTACTAATTACTAATTACTAATATTCGTGAACCATTTCCATTTCCATTTATGTTTTTAATGAGGCCCTAGCCTGATGCCATGCGCCCTAACTAATCCTATTGCAACAACAATGAATTTTGACAATTAGGTACTGAAACGATAAGCGTGTAACACTTAAGCATGTTTTAATCTACTGTTGGATGACAATACAAACAATGGTTACAACAATACTCTTGCACTAACGAGCCACTTCAGGACCACGTGCTTCTAGATGCAACCCCCATTTTAGAAAAAGGCACTCCCCCATATGACGCTTCACCTGTCTGCCGAAATTTAGATCTGGCAACTTTCCCTAATGAGCTGTAGACGTGTCGTTATACCCTATGAGAATTAACATGGGAGCCTGCGGACTAGTTACTATAGTTACTAGTTACACTAGTCACCAGTAACACAAATCAACGTTATTGAGGACACTTTCTCTCCATGAAGGATACGTTCCCACATTTTCGTGTTGCGTTTTTCTTTGTTACTGGACCCAAGACACCTGATTCAAACGATTTGCAAAGATTTCTACCGCATGGGGAATTTACACCAGTATGCTGAAATCACGTATAAGTTGTTTTCAGTTAAAAGACACAGTCTGCTAGTGAGCCGCCATCTGACAACAATTACACTCTGACAATTACGCTCTAACAATTACGCTCCAACAATTAAGCTCCAACAACAATAAAACGTCTACTTGGCGGCGACACACTAGCGTGAGTCTAGATAACGGCGACTTAATTTGTCTTGCATATATTAGCATGCCATTCGTTCTGATAGTGTTTCTAGCTACCGGCAATCCCCATTGTTGCGCTCAAATGTAATTATATTTATATAGTGTCATACCCAAAACCAAAACTGGTAAAAGGGGCCGTCAAGTTCCGAAAGGTTCAGCCTTCAAAGTAATGATATCAACACACCAAAACCTTCACCAAGATAATCGCACCGACTAATAGTTCGAAGGTTAAATGAAAACTAGAACATTGCTATTTTTTGGAAGTAATGTTCAAGTTTTCATTTAACGTCCAAAGTATTATTCGGTGCGATTAACTTGGCGAATCAGTCTGTTTTTAATCGCACCGACGAATAGTTCGCTGGTCAAATGAAAACTAGACCATTGCTACTTTCGGTAGCAACGTTCAAGTTCTTATTTAACGTCCAAAGCATTATTCGGTGCGATTAATTTGGTGAAGTTTTGGCGTGTTGATATCACTTCTTTGAAGGGCTGAATCATTCAGAACTTGATGGTTCCTTTTACCAATTTTGGTTTTTAATATGATATCAGTTCTTTTTTTAAATTGTGTATTAGCCTCAACTCAACTAGCCTACAGCTGTCGAATAAAGTGTCATGTCGACAATAGCTTGAGTTGTCACTTTTCATATCACTCCTTTGAGAGGCCGAATCATGCTCAACTGAGACGCCGCCGTACCAGTTTTTGGTTTTGGTTTATTTGTTTATTTATTTATTTTTCACTTAGTTCATATCACTTCCTTGTGAGGCCGAACCATTCTCAACTTGGTGACCTCTTTACCAGTTTTTGGCTTTATTTTGTTTGTTTTTCGAAAATTGGACGTAGACATAATTTCTTTGGCAACATTGTTCAGGTTTGTGACGACATACTCGAGCGTGTTTAGATACTCACATCAGTATACACGTTGGGCATTGTCCGAACTTTGACCGTCCTTTCAGCGACGATGCCGACAATCCTAACAATGGTTACAACAATACTTTCGTACTTATGTGCCCTCTCATGCCATTCCCGTTACACCCCCAGGCTGCAATTTTGAATGTTCACAGGTTCATTTTTCGCATATTCTCGCCTTCGTGAGTTGCCGACAATTTTGATTGGGGAGGCTTTAGGGGTGTGTATCATTCCCACTCGAAGCCGGGGTCCCCACAGTTCAGGGGGGGGGGGGGGGGTCAACAGTAAACGACTTGCATAACATTTTTTCCTGTGGCAGTTATCTTTTTTCCTGGGCTTTGATTCTTTTTCATCCCACTTTTCTTCACCAGCGGACAGCATTTTTACGATCCCCGTTTTGTTCCTAGTCTTTCGCAACGTGTTCGCTAATCCAACGGCAAGGACAGGGAGTAATTTTTGCGTGGGCCTATTTGTTATTTTATTAAACTTAGATTTGATAACAATAGGGGATGACTCATAGCCAAGGGGGGGGGGTAGATAGTAGGTGTGCCTCTATTGGAAAGTAGGTCACAGGAATGGGAAGGTTTCTGATGGGGAGAAGCTTGCGACGCCGCTTCGTTATCATGGCGTTGGAGAAAAATGTAGAGAAAAAAAAATACTGCCTAAATGTAATCACGTGTGTTCTCATCATGTATTAGCTTTGTGCTGCTTGATCAAGGTTAACTTAATCGTCACAAGGTTCTCTCCCAAATTCCTTAAATAATTCTAAGAAAAAAAAACCTCGGAAAAAAAAGCTGGTGGAAAAAAAAACCGATGGAAAAAAGCCCCGGAAAAAAAGGCCTCGGAAAAAAAAAGCTGACGGAATAAAAGCCCATTTGGCTTTCCGTCACAAGAATGTTGTAGTTACATTAAAATAACATGCGAAAGGCCCTAGGCATTGTCAATACCAACGTTTTAAGCTATAGAACTTGAAAATCGGTTCAGTGGTTTGATCTCCAGGTGAGGATAAATAGTCCCAACAACAACAAATGGCCATACTGTGGACGCCGAACAATTCGATTGTTGTCGCTATAATTTATAATGCAGTGAAATAGTTACGACACGACCCCAAATACCGAATTTCGTTCGTCTACGTCAATTCTGAGCGAAACTATAGTTTAAAGTTTGACGTTTAACATGGAAGCACATGCTGAGGTTTACATAAGGACCCCGGTAGCGGTGCTTGATTTTTAGTAGTTAAAACTAACGTTTGTCTCTACTTCATAACTCTTTGTCATTTGACAAAGTTGGTCCCCGTTAAAGTTGGTCCTTTCTAACTTCTATTGTTTTGAGATTCCCACGTGATCCACCAGTGCTAAGGCAATGCCCTCTTCTCAACTTATCGAAGGAGGAAGGGGCTAATGTCGGGAGTAAAACACCTCTACTAGTTTAATTCCCTCTTTAATTTGCTCTTTCTTACAATTAGCAGGTTACTAGCTCTAACGGAAACTTGAATCACTGTTTATCTTACAAAGTCTCATAGCAAAAACGAAGACAAGAACCACCCCTACAATGAAAACGGGAGAGCGTGTCAGTTCTTCGGTCATTAGTTGAAACTGGTACATTGTGGCCTTGAAAAGTTGAAATTGGCACATTGTAACCTCGACTAACAATTTGCTCTGCGCTGTTTTAAATGACGTCATGCACGAAGGACAGTTATTTTTCAAAAGGTACGGATCGTTCAGGCCAAGCAGGGGTTTCTAGGAAGAAACATTGCTTGAAAACTACGTGTGGCAAAGGGGAGGAAGGGAAGATGAGGGCAAGGTGGGAGGATAGGAACAGTGGAAAGGGTAGGGGAGAGGAGAAGGCGAGGGCAGGGAGATGATGGGACGAAACGAAGAAAGGGGTGGGAGAAGATGGGAGGGCAAGGGAAACTTACAGGAAGAAAAATTGCGTGTTGCAGTCAGTGTTTAGGAAACACCGACAGAAAACTGAGAAACAACCACGGGCGAAACAAAACCCGGTCTGAGCCGGGTACGATGCTAGTATTGAGATAAAAGCAACGGCACAACAATCGTACAAGACACCTCCCACTAACAATACTGTAGAAACTTCGGCCGAAGCACTTCTGTACCACCTTGTATACTGTTGTCTTAGAATTCATCATTGGCTGCATCATTGGGTGCTTTGCAGTTTCCTGAGTGGTGTGCATAGCGACTGTTGTGCGTATGCAGACTGTAGAGTGTTGCTGGATGACAAGGTGAGGACGGATTGGTACTGTAGCATTGGTACTGTTGAGTGCTGTTGGCTGAAGTTTAGTAATGTAGTGTTTTTGACGTGTGAGTGTATTTCTTTGTAATTTCTGTGAAATTTTAATGGGCATATGGCTTCGGGTCAAAGCCCCATTAAACTCAATCGATCAATCAATCATTGGCTGCAGTGGCTGCTTTGGTTTAGGTTAAGGTTAGGATGTAAGCTAGCTGGTGTATCAGGGCGCATGGCTTTGGGCCGCTAATAAATAAATTCTGGTTCTGATCATTACTAATGTATGCGTGTTGTGAACAGTACCACTTTCTCTCTCTCTCTCCTGCTTTGTTGGTTTTAATGGCCCATTTACCGCTCTGTTGAGCGACTTGTAATTGTTTACGAAATGTAATGCCTGAACCTCCTTACAATGTTTTTCTCTCTCCGTATCACTCCACTCACTTGGCTCCTCCATTTCTGTTTAAGGGCGCGTTTAATCAACGCATCACTTTTGCATTCTCGCAGCTGAAATTTAATCGCGATGGCAAAGGTTTCCTTGCCATGGTAACAACGCTATCTGGATTAGGGAAATCCGACATCGTTTCAGTAAATGATTGCAGTCTTATATTCGGTGACAAAAAAATAAAGAATTCCTCTTGACGAAACAATTTGACGTTTTATGTATTGATTTCGCCAAAGCTTTTGATTCCAAACACATGCCAAACTTCTAGTAAAGTTATCTAACATGGGTATTAGTGGACAAATTTTTCAGTGGCTTGAAGATTTTCTTAAGAACAGAACTCAAGCAGTAAAATTGGGAACCACCATATCTTCTTCCTCACCAGTAACCAGCGGTGTCCAACAGGGGTCTGTATTGGGCCCATTGTATTTTATTACTTACATTTCTGACCTGTCGTCTAACTCAATAAATGTTAAATTTCTAAAATTCGCAGATGATATCAAGATCATATCAAAAACCAAAACTGGTAATAGGGGCCGCCAAGTTTCGAATGGTTCGGCCCTTCAAAGGAGTGATATCAACACACCAAAACATTCGCCAAGTTAATCGCACCGCTTAATAATTCGAAAGTTAAATGAAAACTAGAACATTGCTACTTTCGGTAGCAATGTTCAAGTTTTCATTTAACGTCCAAAGTATTATTCGGTGCGATTAAGTTGGCGAATGTTTTGGTGTGTTGATATCACTCCTTTGAAGGACCGAACCATTCGGAACTTGGCGACCCCTTTTACCAGTTTTGGTTTTTGATATGATATCACTCCTTTTTTTTAATTGTGTATTGACTCAACTCCACTACCGTGCAGATGAGTAATAAAGTGCCACATCAACAAGAAATTGGTTTTCAACAATTTGCTACTACCTTTTGCCTATAGGCCGAACCATTCTCAACTTAGTCACCTCTTTATCGGCTTTAGGTTTGGTTTTAATTTTGTTGTAATTTTTTGTATTTAGTTAGTTTTGGTGTGTTGATATCACTCCTTTGAAGGGCCGAACCACTCTCAACTTGGCATCCTTACCAGTTTTTGGCTTTGTTTATTTTGCTTTGTTTTTACACTTGGTTTATTTTTCGTGAATTGGACGTGAATACAATTTCTTTGCAACGTTGTTTACATTTATCATGATACACTAGTGGCGTGCACACTTCAGTGTACACGTTCTAATTGTCGAAACTTTGGCCGTCCAATGAGAGACGATGCCGACAATACTAACAATGGTTATAACAATATTTTCTTACTTACGCGCCCTCCCACGCCATCCCTGTTACGCCCCCAGGCTCCAAACCATAAAAGGTACGCAGTTCGTATTGCAGTTCACCCATTCGTCCAATTTCATAGCTGGAAGCCTTCCAGTTATCTCGGAATCGATGAATAATCACCCTATGGGATTTAACATGGGGATGAGCGGACTAGCCAGCTAGCTAGCTAGCTAGTTAGTAACATATTTTCAACGTTATTGAGGGGCAGATTTTGCATTGAAACATAGCTGGCATTCAAACACGAGTTAATTTTTGTCAGGTGGGTCATTGCTCTCGATTTCAACACAATTTAAGCTTTTGTACCGCATTATTATTTTTCCCCAAGTACCTGAAATGTGCCCAACTATGCTTCAAGATATAAGACACTGACTCAATGGCGTCGCGCTACAATGGTTTACAACCTCAACAATTGACTTCATGTGATGTTTGTTGTGATGTTTGTTGCCTAACTTGGCGCGACACACTAGCGTGTGTGTAGATGTATCGACCCATTACTGATTCTAATGACCATGCACCGCTTCAGGCATCACTGGAATCCATTTTACAATGGTCAGCTAAGTGGCAGCTCCCTATTAATGATAGCAAATGTCTTGTTTTCTATCTTGGTAATAATAATAGAAATCATGCATACTTACATAAAATCATGCCTTAAAGGCCGAGAAAAGTATTAGGATCTTGGTGTCTACTTCTCATCAAACCTTAGTTTCTCAAACCAGTGTTATCAGCTAGTTAGCAGGGCGAAACGAATTAGTTATGTGGTGAGAAGATGCTTATCTCTCGTGACGTGCCTACTCTAAGATATGTGCGGCCTATTCTCGAATATGCCAGCCCAGTCTGGTCTTAAAGTCATCTTAAAGACATCAAACATATTGAATCTGTGCAGCGTTCGTTCACGAAATGTTTTCCGGGATACTAGTAAGCTGGGTCTCGAGTCTCTCGAGCGATTGCACACAGATTTGTGCTTAACGTTCTCCATCCTACGGGGATTTGTTGTTTTGATCCAAAGCTTTTCTTTGTGGTTCGTGGCAATGGCTAAACTAGGGGACACGCACTTAAACTGATGGTTGCGCTTATAAAAACAGACTGTAGAAAATATTTTTTCTCAAATCGTGTGGTGCATCCCTGGAACAACTTCCAGGGGTGCACCACACGATTTGAGAAAAAATATTTCAACAACAACAACTGAACAACTTATCATCGGAGGTGGTGGATTCTGCGAACTCACGTGTTTTTAGACAATGTCTTAGAAGGACCGATCTTGCAATATGTTTTGGTTTTACTCTATTTTTGTTTTTAATATTTTTTAATGTTTTTATGTAGATTACAATTGTTCCTATTTTAGTCTTATATATAATTGGTTGTATGTATCTTATTTCTCTTTTATCTAATGTATGAGTATTATCTTTTTAATGCTGGACAGATGTTAGCGGATCCTAACAGTCCCTTCCTGTTTCCATTTTCCTCTTTATGGAAATAAATATCTTTACTTTACAAATTTTCCCAGTCGTTTCAGAACTTGGTTTATTAACTGTTTTTGTTTGAAGCGGCAGAACTAAAATGTTGTTATTTCAGATATTTTCTGGTAGTCTATAGGCCACTTTTGAGAAAAACGGCGTTTTTTAACAATCAAGAAGCATTTCGGATAACAATTTGGCATCAGATGTTTTTATGGTATTTCGACTCTGCTGAGTTCGAAAATGCCTGTTGCCAGCTCAAAAAGTGGACCGGAAGTCCGTAATTCAAGATGGCGGTCAACATGGTGGTCTATTTTAATAGCTTGCTGTTTTCGCGGAATATACTGCTAGAAATTTGTGTAGTTGATGCTTTTAATGTGTTTTATTCCGGTGAGTTCGAAATGAATGTTGCCAGCTCGAAATATGGACCGGAAGCCCGTAATTCAAGATGGCGGCCAAAAGCTTGTTGTTTTTGCGGAATATTCTTCTAATAGTTGATGCTTTTAAGGTGTTTTGGCGCGGTGAGGTCGAAATGAATATTGCCAGCTCGATAAATTAACCGGGATTTCGTATAATTCAAGATGGCAGCCAAGTTGTCTGCTTCTTGTAAAGCTTGCTGTTATCAAAAATACCGGGGTAGTAGAAATATTAGTAGTTGCAAGCCCTCTTATTGCTCGAAATGGACATGACAAGGCTTTTCTGAAAGGTGGGGATCTATACTTTCCATCAATCCTAGTCGAAACTGTTTAACTTAGAAAGGAACCGTCCTACGGTCATTTAAAGATGAGGAGATAATGGCATAGCGGCATAAGCGTATGTTGATTTTCGAATTTAAAGTGCTGTTGTGAGCCCTCTAATAAGTCCAATTAGACATTCTTAAGCTTTTTCTGAAAGGTGGGGATCTATTCTTTCCATCAATCCTAGTCGAAACTGTTTAACTTAGAGAGGGACCGTCCTACACTAATTTAGAGAGGAGGAGATAATGGCTAATCGGCCTACGCATATGTTGATTTTCGAATTCAAAGTGCTGTTGTGAGCCCTACAATAGCTCGAAATGGACATGCTTAGGATTTTCCTGAAAGGTGAGGATCTGTTCTTTCCATCAATTCGAAACGAAATTGTTTAACTTAGACAGGGACCGTCCTACGCTCATTTAAAGATGAGGAGATAAGAGCGTAACGGCGAAAGTGTATGTTGATTTTCGTATTCAAAGCACAGTTGTGAGCACTCTAATATCCCGAAAATGGACATACTTAGACTTTTCTTAAAGATGGAGAACTATTCTTTCCATCAATCCTAACCGAAATTGTTTATTTTAGACCGAGGGTACACGGAGGTTTTTCACGTCGCTTTATCTTACGTCGCTTTACCTTACATCGACTTGAACTCACATGGCTTTAAGAGAGAGGTGGTTACACGGAGGTTGTAGTTGGAGTGAGTTAAAACGACAGCGGGGGTTCCTGCGTCGCGTTTTTCTAATCCCCTCCATCAAGCAAACCCCTCTTTATTGCCAAGTCCCCATTCAGCCAACTGGTTTTCGACTTCGTTTTAACGAAGTGACAGGTTGCCGTCCTAGTTTTGTGACGTTTCAGCGCGCTCATTTCAACCAATCAAAGGGAAGCAATCCTTAGACCGACGTAGAAAATGGGTTTTAGGTGGGTACACGTAGGTTGTTAAAGCGCTTCAACTCCTTACGTCGCCGTATCGAGGTGGTTTGAGATAAAGCGACTTGAAATGGTTTTAGGTGGGTACACGGAGGATCTTAAAGCACTCTATGCACTACATCGACTTAAGCAACGCCGACGTAAGATAAAGCGACGTAATAACCTCAGTGTACCCTCGGTCTTAGATACAAATAAAAATATGAGCATTGCAATGGCACTTTGAAATTTAAACTAGGTGCTACATCAATTAGAGCTACACTTTAAAATGGGCCTAGGACGGTCCCTATCAGTGATGGAAGTGGGACACTTTTTCCGACCCATGACCCATCTAACCCACTCGAGCCCTGACCCACGACCCACTTGACCCATCCGCTAAAGAACAAAATGTGATCTACCGGGACCCATCCCACGCTATGAAAAAAATACAGTATGCAAATGCGTGCAATGTTATTTCAAACAGTCAAATTTTTTAATGAAGCATTTACTAAGGATTTTTGGCCTTCTGGGGGAAACTATTTTTGTAACGGTAAGAAAATTTTTTAAAGAATACTAGTAAGACTAGTGAAGTGTCAAATAACATACTTAACAATTACCGTGGGTCGGTGGGTGAACCGTCTTGACCCATGACCCTTTTGACCCACGATAAAAATGTGACCCATTTGACCCACCGACGCATGGGTTAGTTCCATCTCTTGTCCCTATTTAAGCTGAATAATTTCAGTTGGATTGATGGAAAGAATAGATCCCCATCTTTCAGAAAAGCCTAAGCATGCCCATTTCGAACTGTTAGAGGGCTCGCAATGGTACTTTAAATTCGAAATCAACATAAGCTTCCGCCACTACGCCGTTATCACCTTATCTTTAAATGAGCGTAGGACGGCCCCTATCTAAGTTAAACTGTTTCGATTAGGATTAGCGTGCTCCAAAAAAAACATTTTTTTAAAAAAACCTTTCTCTGGCAATTTTCCCATTTCACTTGTCAATGTGAGTTGCCACAAAAAATTTCAGGTCATTTGAGGCATTCTAAGCCTTGCCGCCAGGTTTTGAGTGTTAACACAGGTAAAGTCCATATACAACGTAGTACATGCATATAATATAACACATATTTTATATTTTATATTATATTTTATATTTTATACCACATATTATATCATTATATAATATAACACATATGAGCTTTTTTAAAGCTATGATAACTTATTGATTTAAGCCTTTCCCTTTTTTTGTCAAGAGTTCACAACATCACTGGCACATGATGGCAAAAATAGCAGAAACCTGTGTCCTACGTTATAAAACTTAACGGATGCAAACCTATTTACGTTGCCTTTTGGACTTATATGTCAGACTGCCTGAGCGGGAAATCGAACCCAGGACCTTTGGAACCAAAGGCCGAGGTCCTACCGCTGAGCCAGACTGACACGGCCTCTTTTAAAAGGAAACGTCCATAGGCAGCATTTAACACGTGCATATATACATATAAACAAACACTTTCCAATCGCTGGAGGGACTTTTATTTGCCGCGTCATACTCCATGTGGAACTAATGGAACACTTAAACGTTAATAGTGGCAATTGGAAAGTGTTTGTGTTATATGTATATATGCACATGTTAAACGCTGCCTATGGACGTTACCTTTAAAAAAAAAAAAAACTTAAGTGGCTACTTATATGTCAGTCTGGCTCAGCGGTAGGACCTCAGCCTTTGCTTCCAAAGGTCTTGGGATCGATTTCCCGCTCAGGCAGTCTGACATATAAGTCCAAAAAGCAACGTAAATAGGTTTGCATCTGTATTTTGTTATTTCTTGTGATCCTTTGGCTTTCCCGTCTTTAATCATAAAACTTAAGTGGCTACTTGGGAACGAGGTTGAAGAACTCCCTACTTTTCGAATACCAACCCAAGGAGATGTACTGAGATATTTTTTTCTATCTGAAAGATGATCCAATAAAACATGACGAATTCGTAACTTTAATGGCGCAGTAGCAGAGAAAGTTCTTGTGGATGTGCAAAAACAATGGCAGAAGGCTGGGATTAAAACTCGGCTCAAGGATAAGGCGAAAGCAAATTTCCTAGATCTCTATGGTCCCTGACAGCTTGTCCAAAAGCAAAGGGAAAGAGTCAAATGAGCAGAAGGAACAATCATTCATTGAAGATATGACTAATTATTTCTTTTTTGCACTTCAAAATGCTCAGCGGAAGAGTGAGTCTGACAGGTTTCGTAATCAGAACCACATGAATGAAGATGTGGGATTTTTTCAAGCATTGAAGGAAGGAACAAAAGTCTTAAAGTCTCAGTAGATAAAATTTATAGCAACAAAGTAGTGAAGAGGTTGCATCGGGACAGTTTGAATTTACACAGAAAAAATGTAGAAGAAACACGGAAAACCTGTTGGGCTCAACCTTCCGCTGAGCATTTTAAAGTAAAATAAAGAAATATTTAGTCATATCTTCAATGAATGATTGGTCGTTCTGCTCATTTGACTCTTTCCCTTTGCTTTATTGGACAAGACGGCAGGGACCATAGAGATCTAGGAATTTGCTTTCACCTTATCCTTGTGCCGAGTTTCAATCTCAGCCTTTTCCGATTGTTTTGCACATCCACAAAAACCTTCTCTGCTACTGCGCCATTCAAGTTACGAAAATTGGAAATTAAGCCAACAGCGAAAATCAATTTCCAGTTGGCTTAATTTCCAATTTTCCTTAGTATTATTTCCAGCTCTTTATGTCTATTTAATTCAAGTTACGAAACATTTCATGTTTCATTGGGCCATTTTTCAGGTAAAAAAATATCTCAGTACATCTCCTTGGGTTGGTATTGGAAAAGTACAGGGAGTTCTTCAACAGCGTTCATAAGTAGCAGTTCAGGATGTAGGACAGGGGTTTCTGCTATTTTTGCCATCATTCGCCAGTGATGTCATGAACTGGTGATACTATTTAGCAGTCAGAAACTAGACTGAAAAAAAAGGAAAAGGCTTAAATCAATATCTTATCATACCTTTAAAAAAGTTCATATACCTTCATATATGTGTTATATTATATCATATCAAAATCCAAAACTGGTAATAGGGGCCGCCAAATTCCGAATGGTTCGGCCCTTCAAAGGAGTGATATCAACACACAAAACATTCGCCAAGTTAATCGCACCGCTTAATAGTTCGAAGGTTAAATGAAAACTAAAACATTGCTAATTTTGGTAGCAATGTTCAAGTTTTCATTTAACGTCCTTAAGTATTATTCGGTGCGATTAAGTTAGCGAATGTTTTGGTGTGTTGGTATCACTCCTTTGAAGGGCCGAACCATTCGGAACTTGGCGGCCCCTTTTACCAGTTTTGGTTTTTGATATATCAGTCCTTTTTTTTTAAATTGTGTATTAGACTCAACTCCACTACCGTGCAGATGGGTAATAAAGTGGCACGTCAATTGTAATTGTTGTAATTGTTTTATTTCTTTAGTTTTGGTGTGTTGATATCACTCCTTTGAAGGGCCGAACCACTCTCAACTTGGTGGCCTCTTCACCAGTTTTTGTCTTTGTTTATTTTGCTTTGTTTTTAGAGATGTTTTATTTTTCGTGAATTGGACGTGAATACAATTTCTTTGGCAACGTTGTTTAGATTCATTGTGTTACACTAGTGTGTGTCTATAGGCACGCAAGTCAGTATACACGTTGTCATTGTCCGAACTTTGGCTGTCCAATGAGAGACGATGCCGACAATACTAACAATGGTTATAACAATATTTTCGTACTTACGCACTATCTCACGTCATCCTCGTTGCACTCCTAGGCTCCAAACCATAAAAGGTACGCAGTTCGTATCGTACTGTAGCCATTCGTCCAATTTCATAGCTGGAAGCCTTCCCGTTATCTCGGTATTGATGAATAATCACCCTATGGAAATTAACATGGGGGATGAGCCGACTAAAATTAGCTAGCTAGTTACACATTTTCAACGTTATTGAGGGTCAGATTTTGCATTGAAATCAGCTTAGCTGGCATTCCTACACGAGTTAATTATCAGGTGGGTCATTGCTCTTGATTTCAACACAATTTAAGCTTTTGTACCGCATTATTATTTTTCCTCAAGTACCTGAAATGTGCCCAACTATGCTTCAAGATATAAGACACTTACGCTATGGCGCCGCGCTACAATGGTTTACAACCTCGACAATTGAATTGATGTGATGTTTGTTGTGATGATTGTTGCCTAACTTGGCGCGACACACTAGCGTGTGTCTAGATATATGGACTTTACCTCTATTAACGCTCAAAACCTGGAGGCAAGGCTTAGAATGCCTTAAATGACCTGAAATTTTTTGTGGCAACTCACATTGACAAGTGAAATGGGAAAATGGCCATGGAGAAGGGTTTTTTGAAAAAAAGTTTTTTTTGGAGCTCCCTAATTAGGATTGATGGAAAGAAGAAATTCCAATCTTCAGAAAAGCCTACTTTTTCTTGATAGCAGAAAGCTTTAAAAAAAAGCAGCCATCATGGCCGCCATCTTGAATTACGCACTTGCGTTCATTTTTTCGAGCTGGTAACATACATTTCGAACTCACGGGGACAAATTACCTTAAAAACACCAACTACTCAAATTTCTAGCAGAATATTTCTTGATAACAGCAAGCATTAAAAAAAAGCAGCCATCTTGGCCGCCATCTTGAATGACGGACTTCCGGTCCATATTTCAAGCTGGTAACAGGCATTTTCGAACTCAGCGGGGTCGAAATACCTTAAAAACACCTGATGCTAAATTGATACACAAAATGCTTCTTGCACTGCATTTTCCTGAAAAGTGGCCTAGTCTATAGGTTCTAGCTGCAAGAATGCAAAAGCGAGTCGTTGCATAAACGAACCCTAATACATGTCTGGTACAAAGCTTCTGTACAACGGCGCCGTCACAATAGGCCTAATAGTCGCCATGAGTATATTGCTTTTTACCTACAGCCAGTAGCGATTGGAGCCATGGAAAATACCTTCTTCTACCTTCTCCTTGACCTACTATCTCCAGTGAACTACCGTGGATTATTTTGTGGATTCTACTTTATTTACTAAGAAAAGCGTATGTTTATGGAAATTAAGTCTTGGACTAAGCATAGAGTGACTCTGATGAGAGCGTAGTAAGGACAAGGGTAAATACCAACCATCCTGGACTTCCTTTTCAGCGTCTGTAATAGGATCCTTCAATTGAGAAGTTTCAGCACTTTTTGCAGATACGATATAGTTACAGCCAGTTTCGTTCACAAATAAAAACCACACTACGTTTCGGGAGGACAACCTCCCGTCTTCAGGTAAAAATAAACCACTAAAACATTTTAAAAATTCATGGCACTATGTGCCGAGTCACCAAGTCTATAAAAACAAACCATTCAGGCATGGTCAAGACCTAAAACATTAAAATTATTAAAAATATTAAAAATATAAAACACATTTGGTATGTTTTATATTTTTAATATTTTTAATAATTTTAATGTTTTAGGCCTTGACCATTCCTGAATGGTTTGTTTTTATAGACTTGGTGACTCGGCAGATACTACCATGAATTTTTAAAATGTTTTAGTGTTTTATTGTTACCTGAAGACGGGAGGTTGTCTTCCCGAAACGTAGTGTGGTTTTATTTGTGCACGAAACTGGCTGTAACTATATCTTATTGGATCTTTCAAGAGACCTAGTTTCCACGTGACGTAAAACATCAGTAGTAGGGTGGTCCTTATTTTTTTATTGTCGAAATTTCTACCTCCCACCCTTCCAATAGATACTCCACTACAAAAAACTAATCCCCATAAAATTTCTTTCTCATTGGTCAATATTTAGGGTATGCTCAAGCCACGTCAACTTTTACCTATTTTACACTTTTTGCGGGTTTGCGGCTTAAAAGTTTAAGACCAGTCTTCATGGATCACCGAAAAATTAGAGGAAAAAGGAAAAAAATATTGCATAAAAACGTTTATGAAGTAAAGATACAATAGTAATAGAAATTGTTGCCATACGGGATAAGAAATACGTGGTTGCAATAAAAGTTAGAAATAAGGGAAATTGACGTTTCATTAAAGGACAGACATGAAATCGAGATTCACATTCTCGGTCCTTTTCATTAGCTCAGATCAGAAGATCTTGCTTCTGTTTAGCCTTGTTAACAAATTAAAGACGGGAAGCCAAACTTGTTAACTCGTTGACAAAGTCCGAGACAGTGCCATGAAGAAGGGTCAACATTTTGCAATCCGCGTAGCAATAGCGGTGTTTACGGGTGACTCGCAAACAAACTGAATCTGGTCCTCATCTTTCATCAGCTAAGCATTATAGTCCTGCATTATGCAACTCCTCTTACTGTGGTTTCATTGAAAACACATATCTCCCGTACAACATTGTCTGCTTTAAGGTAGTCACGATTTGTTATCCGAAGTGATTGGATCCATTTATAAGAAAGAATCCGTGACAATAATCCAGAAAAACCTAACGAGTGTTTTCAGTTAATGACTCATAAAGACTATTCTCAGGAATCTTGGACAGTTAAGAGTTTTTTCAAGACCTTGATTTCAAGATCTAGGAATGTTCTGTAGACATTCGCTTGGGAGGATCCTCTTCTCCTACCCGACGGAGTGCTTCCAATCGGGTATTCTACTCAGGTTTGTAATCAGCTACTACAATGTGGGATTTCTTTAACCATTTGGAAAGGACCTCCACCACTGGTCCCATAATGACACTGAATGCTTCTGGAAGAATCTCATGCATGTGATGTTGGTACGCCAAGTAAAGAACATCTGTTTCCAACAGTTTTTCCAGCAACATAGGCACTATTCTTCTGTCCAGTGTTACTCGAAGTTGTATCATAGCGAATTGCTTTGATGTGATCTATGACTCCACAAGCAGACAAAATCTCAATCATTGCATCATACATTACCTGGCCAACTCCAGAATCGAGCTTTGGAACAGCCAGGAGTTGCTCCATTTCAGGGCCCGAAATAATGATTGAAATTATATCTAGTTTCTGTTCTTTCGTCAGATCCTCTGTCAGGTTAAAATCCCAGTGGAGCACCAACGCTGTCTTAGGTTTAAACTCTGCCTTCAGCTCGGTTGCCTAGTTTACATGACGAGCTTAATGATAAGGTCGAATGGATGAAAGATTGATACTGTAATTCTGGGTATTTTGCAATGAAGCTTGAAGGACGGATGTTATTATCTGCACTGCACGATGATCACTTGTCTTCGTTCAGTTGATGGATGAGAGGATGGAAGGATTTAAGATTAGTTTCGAACCCCGTTTCCAGGTTGATGAATATGGGGTGACTTTGCCAATAACTCCTTTGACCTTGGAATCAGTCGTTTCATCGGGATTGAAAGGACATCAATGATTCGAATTCAACAACATGATCCAAATTGGTCATTCAGAAAACTATTTTTCTTTCTACAAATGCTGAAGGTTATATTTCCCATCTTCAGCTTACCCCTTCCGTACAAAATGATCAATTCCAGCCAGCACACCTCGACGTACCATTTTTTGCTGCGCCTAAAGAAATGCCTTATCTTCTGGGGTTGTGTTCAGTTCCTAGGCATTCTAATGGGCTGCATCGAATGTGTCTTTAAATGAACCTTTGAATGCTTTTTCTGTCACTTGGGTAGCATCCTTCTAGTTTTACTTTTTTGCAGTCCTTCCCATTTCTTAACAAATTCCTCGAGATGTTTGATCGCATTGTCAATGCAACAAATTGGGATTACAGCCTTCTCCCCAACGATCTGCATCTCCTTTAAGGTGTTAATGGCTGTGCCATGTTATACTTTTGCTGTCTTTAGCTGGTAAAGGGACACTCCAAGAACATTCCCAACAGAACTTTGTGCCACTAAGAGATTCTTTGGTTGAAACAAGAAGTGAATTTTTATCTTTTTACGGGCGTTGTCATACTTTAGTACTGTGATTGATTATATTAGCAATTCATGATGCTAGTGATTATGATTGATAATATAATAAGCCTATGAAAATAAGGCAAAGACGTATTACAAAGTGAAGGACTCAAAAAGGAATACAAGTTATTTCAAGGCACTGATCGTCAAATAGTCCAGCCAACTCATTCAACTGCACTTTAGCGAATAAAGCATCAATACAAAACTGGGTTGAGCATACCCTAAATATGTTCCAATCACGTCCAAATTCTGGAGAAATAACTTTTTTGTAGTGGAGTACGAAATAAGAGGGTGGGAGGCGGAAGAAGAAAAAAATTTTTTTTCGTATGTTAATAAGGACCACCCTAATCAGTAGATATCTTTAGGGGAGTTGTGGTAGTAATTCCAGCATTTTAAAGGCCGTCCGTTAACGAATGCCACACTCTGCAGAAGATAGTAAACTTACCCTTTACGGAGTAATTGAGGCATATATCCGTCAATTAGCCTATACTGTATATAATATGACCTCTAACAATTTCTAAATGGATGTAAGTAAAGCTGTGAAACATTAGTTAAAAAAAAATATTTAACTCCTTTCTGAACTGTACTATTTAAGATTTTTTTTAGATGTAAAAATACCAACAATGCTTCTAATTTCTTCCCATTAAAATCAACTCTGAACAAAATCTGAAACGTCTCCATACGATAACAAGTAGTTACTTATGATGCAAATTATCTAGATTATCATTATTTTACCAGATAGTAAGGATTTTTGGCGCCAATGTTACATTTTTTTAGGCGTTAAAACTCATTTGCCTAAAAACGTTCGTGCTCAATAAACTTTAAGCCTATCGCTTTAAACTTTCCTCGTTCGCTCTATTTTCATAATTCCATATCTGAAAAAAAAACCAATAATTTCATTCCCACCCAATTATTTAATAATCAAATCCCCGACGTAACGGATATGCTTTTTTTTTTCCTTCTCGGAAACAATCTCAAGAAACGTAGCATTCTACAAAGACGTAAGTACGGGGCCGATTAGGGAGCAAGTGTCATTTCTTCCCCTAGACCCGTGTTTCCAGGAGGCCCAGCATAAAACATAAAGTGCAAGTAGTGTGTTCATTTGCACACCGGTCATTGTTACAAGCAGTCCTATGATGGACCCTGCCGGCTGGGCCTAACGCCACGGTACCTAACTGAAAAGAAATTGCCACAAAAAGCCAAAAATATAAATGAAAAAGTTCCTTGCCCTCGGGCCCTAACCACGCTAATCGCACAGAAAGGTGTGAGGGGTCCCACAGTACAATTGGAGCCATATTGTATATTGACAATTGTACTGTGGCTCCAATTGTACTGTGGTACTGTGGGAATTAAGATTATCTATTTTTTTTTCACGTGTGTTTTTTTCCTACACAAATTCAATGTTTTTGTTTTCTCTAACTACTATCCATTAGTACTTAAAACAAATATATCACTCATTAGCAATGCTGAAATAAAACTTATGCTTAGTTGTTCAACTGTTTTGACGGGTGTTCCCCAGTTATGTTGAGAAATTGCTTAGACCCGATTTGCAAAAAATCCAAACCTAACATGCACAATAACATCATTACCTACCCCGTATATCTTCACTGGTTGTTTCCAAATTTTACCTCGTCCATGACATTGGCTTCTCTCCACTTATGAGTTCCGGTCATATTGTTTTTATTTTTCACAAAGCGGCAATCGCTTGCCACTTCATGTGCCCTTCAGGTTTCCACGGCTACGAGAGGCATTAAAAGATGGCACCTCTCTGTGCCAGAGTGTAAGAGAGTAGTGGCAAGTCGTGAAAGCATCAAGCACAAGGAGGGTCAAATCGTGACGTCTAGACGCGTGACGTCACCGTTTTGTGTGTTTACATAACCACTTAGTGCCTATCGTTTCGCTTCCATGCAGCAAACGAGCACAGAGAAATCAGATATGTACGACATTCTGTGCGGGCAACCACGCTATTTACATTTTGCCGAGACAATTAAAAGAGGCTGTGCGGCAAATGTGGGTGTGTATCTGTGTAGTTTGTACCGATTATAATATAAACGTTTTCGAAAATCCTAGTTCCATTAGACGGGCAGTCAGTCAGCCAAGAGAAAGAGTTACGCAGACGCCAGCTTGCTTGCGGAAGTTGGTTGACTGCACTCGGCCATGCCTAGCCCAATAAATTCGCGGGTCTGGCACGGCTCACGTAGTAGCGTCAGGGGAGTCGGACTGAGATCAATATTTGGGAACGCGCGCGTGTGTGGGGAAGTGGGGGGCGCGCCGGCGCCCCCCCCGGGGCGGAGGTTGGTACGAGTGAAAGAAAAGAAGAAGAGTGATGGGGAGGTGCTAGCGCTTGTTACTAAGTTATTAACGTGCTAATAAACTGTATTATCCTTAATGGAGATTGCTCTTTTTGCTAATTTGCAAATTTACTTGCTTTTTATGCTAACTTTTATAATGACCTTGATGAAAATATACTTATCGATGTTTTTATATGGACATCGTGAAAGCATTCGACCAGGTGCCACACTATCTACCGTTAATTAAACTTAAAACTTTCGGTATTTGTAGTCCTATTCTAAGGTGGATCGCGAACTGGCTTACCGGCCGCACTCATAAATGGCCATGAGCCCAGCACTGTACAGGTTACTAGCGGTAATGTTCAAGGATCCTTCCTGGGCCCACTTTTACTTCTTTTGTATTTTAATGATTTTGGTAATAGCACCGAAGGCCATTTAGCTAAATTTGCGGACGACACTAAGCTGGGCAACTGTCAACCTTACCCTCAGGCACCACTGGTTTTTCAAGACGACATCAACCAACTTTAAAGGTTGTGAGAATAATGTAGAAACCAGACATGTTTGCCTTCCAGTACTGAAGGACCCTAAGTTGCTGTTGTAAAATTTTGTGAATAATTTAGAGGCCCCACATAACATTACTATGCCTTCAATTACAGGGCTCGAAATGGCTGCTGTAAGGTTGTGTTAATGATTTAGGAACCCCACGTGACATTACTGTGCCGCTAAGAACTAAAGGGCCCAATTGGCTACTATAGGGAAGTGTGAATAATTTAAGGCCGCACGTGACTTTTGTTTGCCTTCAAGTACTGTAGAGCTCCAAGTGGCTTCTGTAAAGTTGTGAATAATTTAAGGGGCCCACATGACTTAACTCTACCTACAAGTAGTAAGGGCTCCAAGTGGCTGTTGTCAGGTTGTGTTAACAATTTAGGGACCCACGTGTACTGTGCCTTTAAGTACTAAAGGGCCCCAATTGGCTACTGTAAGTTTCTAATTATAATTCATGGGGTCTCACGTGACGTTGCATTACAACAAACTACTAAAGGGCCCAAAAAGGCTACTTTATTATTTACGGGCCTGACGTTGCATTGCTTTCCGTAAGAATATTAAAGTTCTCCAGTGGCTGCGATAAGTTCTGCGTATTATTCTGCCCTTTTCATTAAAATACTACAGAGCCTCAAGTGGTAACTGTAAGGTTCCACTTATAATTCAGGGGCCCCACCCCACGTGACAATGTCATCAAATAAAATAAATTATCCCAATTGGCTGCTATAAGTTTCTACTTATTTAGAAGCGTGCTAGTGCTTTACCAATAAAGTTCAGATTATTGGATTTCCACGGCGTCTAATGTTGGCATCGGATTGTTCAGGACATTGTCAGTGTTTAGGCGAAAGCTAGTTACTGCTTCTCTTACCCGAGACATTACACCGGGTTTTTTTTTGGTATTGAATACTAAATCATGCGACAGTAATCTTTGAAAATTGTATAGGATCTACGGGATCTACCGAGTAGACAACAGAAAGTCCTGTTTCAAAGCTGTGCATAACAGATTTCAATACAAAAAAGATATCTCAACATTGCTGATTTCATGGTAATTACTTGTTTACTATTACGACTAGCTAATTCCACTCAGATAAAATAATTTATGCGACCGATGTGCTTGAAATTTGACATATAGTTTACGTTTGACTCCAACAGGTGCCTTTTATGGTTTGGCATTTGGGGATGTCTTAAATCCAACGATTGTAATAATTTATAATGCTATTTTCGTGAACGATGGGAGAACGCCATCTGTTATCAAGGACCGCTACCGCGGTCCTTATGTAAGCCTCAGCATGAACTTCCATGTTAAACGTCAAACTTTGAACTCCTATAGTCTCGCCCAGAATTGACATAGACCAACGAAATTCGGTATTTGGGGTCGTGTCGTAACTATTTCACCACATTACAAATTTTAATGACAACAATCAAACCGTTCGGCGTCCACAGCATGGCCATTTCTTGTTGTTATTGTTGTTGTTGTTGTTGGGACTCTTTGCCCTCACCTGGAGACCGAACCACTGAACCGATTTTCAAGTTCTATAGCTTAAAACGTAGGTCTGGACAAGGCCTAGGGCCTTTCGCAGGCTATTTTAACGTAACTACAATATTCTTGACACGGAAAGCCAAATGGGCTAAAACTTTTGCTCTCACCTAGAGATCGAACCAATGAACCGAATTTTCAATTTGTATAGCTTAAAATGTAGGTATTAACACCGACCAGGGTCTTTTGAACCCGATTTTTATGTGACTGCAGTATACTTGTTGGCAGAGCAATTATTATTACAGAGCACTGGGCAGAAATCATTAATGTTGCTGTTGGGACTCTTTGTCCTGGCCTGGAGATCGAACCACAGAACCGATTTTCAAGTTCTATAGCTTAAAACATAGGTACGTACAAGGCCTAGAGCCTTTCGCATGCTATTTTAATGTAACTACATTATTCTTGACACGGAAAGCCAAATGGGTTAGAACTTTTGCTCTCACCTAGAGATCGAACCAATGAACCAATTTTCAATTTGTACAGCTCAAAATGTAGGTATTAACACCGATCAGGGCCTTTTGAATACGATTTTGATGTTACTACAGTATTCGCATCGGCAGAGCAATTATTATTGTAGAGCACT
>JAHWFP010234203.1:6606-23239 GCA_023313725.1 Lithobius niger | reverse complement strand
ATTTATCAAGTTAATCCTAGTACAAGCACATACAGGGGAGGAAGATCTATACTCTGTAGTCTTCCTGTTCATTAGTGCCAAGGGAGAAAAAGGTACAAATTCAGATTTATCAAGTTAATCCTAGTACAAGCACATACAGGGGAGGAAGATCTATCCTCTGTAGTCTTCCTGTTCATTAGTGTCAAGGGAGAAAAAGGTACAAATTCAGATTTATCAAGTTAATCCTAGTACAAGCACACATGGAAGAAGGATCCATCGTCTCCAGTCTTCCTCTTCATTATTGCAAACAAAGAAAAAGATAAAAATTCAGATTTATCAAGTTAATCTGAGTACAAGCACATATAGGGGAGGAAGATTTTTTTATTTCCTAAATTTCTCAAAATACATTTAAAGGGAAAATTCCTGTTTATTTTTACCCTTAACACCAGCGACGCCAAAAAAACTGTACTTAACTCATGGATTGTTTAATGAGATCACTATCCATCATGGACAATCAGCGAAGGCACCACCCCAACCGCGAGCCCAAACACAAGCCATAATCTTTACATAAAAATCATAATTTTTTTTATTACGGTAGTTTATAATATCAAAACCAAAACTGGTAAAAGAGACCGTCAAGTTCCGAATGGTTCGGCTCTTCAAAGGAGTGATATCAAGACACCAAAACATTGGCTACAGTAGTTTATAACATCTATATACAGTATATAATTACACAAGATCCGCAGCCCGGCAATCTTCAGCAGCCATCAGCAGCCATCTGCAGCGCAAGCAGGACATACGATGCCATCTCCGCCATCTACCGACGGAACGGCAAATTATAAGAGTAGCAGCCAAGGCCCGCTGAGATAATAGCTGCGCCCAGAACGCAACGGCCAGCAACGCGCCATCTACTACCTATAGCTTTTTGACGCGCACCCAGCGTTAGCCATGGCGCCAGAAGGAGAGAGAGTCAATTTTGCTAGGTAAATCCTATCGGAAATACTAGGTTCTTTTACATGCCACAATCGACATGAGCACGAGACATCACAGGGCCCTTCTCTGCCCGAAAATGCCAGGGGTGGCTGAGGCCGGATTCGAACCCATCTACTACCTACCAACCGAACGGCAAATTAAATGATGGGGGGAGCGAGACGGGGAGGGGGAGGGTATGGGGGAGCGAGACGACGTGGAATGAGCGAGCGAAGCGAGCGACTCCGCTAGTGAAGTATGTAAGGCCAGTTGCAGTGTCTTGAAAATATGCATTTGCGACAATGCGCATTTCAGACGTTCGTGTTTTTAACTAAAAATAATTAAAGCAACTCAAAACCATAAAATTGCAATGGCTTTATATTTAAGGAGCGCAAGTTTGCACACCCTTACTGTGTTGTCAGAATGCAGTTTGACAGCTCAGGAGCAGAAATTGTGCCGTTGCGCCATTTTATTCTATTCCAGATGTAGGGATCTTTTTAAAGTCCCAACATACACTAGTGACGTGGTTCAATCTCATCCTCTTGGTTTGTAGGCCAAGACACTACCAACTCAGTTGTGCTTTGGTTGCTTCACTCGGTTGCCCTGGGAACCCTTTTCGGTGTGGACTTAGTTTTGTCTTGTTGCAGTGGTGCCTTCCCCCACCCACGGTCCAGTGAGGAGACCACCCAATTTCAAATCCCCCCCTCCCCCGAGTTTAAAAGTAGTTCTCCTATATTTCCGACTAAAACTAATTATTGGGGTGTCATCCCCACCCCCCCCCCACACACACATACACTTTCTCCCATGTTATTTTCATACGCTTTATTTCCATCCCGTCTTTGAAGCCGGGTGCTGCAACAGCATCTACTGTTCCGTTTCGTTGTCAATTTATGTTCAACCGTGCATAAAATTACAAACTGAAACATATTTTTTATTGTATTTTTAGAGATTTATGTGTTGTGTAGACTGGTGACGGGTTATGTTTCGTTGTGGTAACTGGTGGTGTGTTGTTACAGGATAAATACATCGATATACCCCCCCCCCTAAAATGCCATTGAGGAGTAGCTCCTAACTGATCCCCCCCCCTCCTCTGGGCACCAATGCCTTGTTGCACAGAAGGGGTCAAAATATGCTAAAGTAGGTAAAAACAATATGCTAGTCAATCTGAGCGAAAAAAGGACGAAACCCGAAACTAATTGTAATAGAAGTAAACATTGCTGTTTCTGCCTCAGAAAAGACTTGCTGAAAAACAGACTAAAAGTCTAAAAAAATCTAAGTGGCGGAAGAGGTCTAAAATGGCCTCCATCTTGGAAAAATGGCTCCCGGTTGTTGTTTTTCGCATATATCTCGTTCCTTGTCACTCCTACGACAAAATCGACTCTGAGCAAAATTAAAGTACAAAAAAATTCTTCCAAAACGTGTTCTATTTACTTTTTATCTTGGAACAATGGTTTGGTTGATATTAAGCATTTTAACTGTTATCATTGCACAAAATAAGTCTTTGTTGTGTTTTGAAATATAAAATCACCTGCGCCATAAACAGCAATATCAAATGAGATTTCTATGTAACAAAAGCCTACATTGTTTCACAATTATTATTATAGTGTATTTCTACGCTGGACTCTTGGCTGTTTCATGGTTTACATTACACGCTGTTCCTTTCGATATTGTTGTAGGGGCTAGTCAATTGCAGGGCCTTAGGGCTTCGGGCAGATGACCAGGAGTGGTTAACGCTCGTTAAACCCTTTGAAACCCTTTGAATTTCATGGCAGTATGGCATTGTGTGCCTTGTTGAGGTGTTTGTGTCAAGATGATGTGGGTGGTCACGGTGTGCGGAAATCGGTGTAGTACAGTGTATTTAGGAATAGGTCAGTGACACAACGTAGTATATTGTATATAACTCTATGCTGGAGCACTGGGATAGCTGCAAGGGTCACTGGAGAGGGAAAAGAAGGGCGTCTCACTGAAGACAATGCTGTTAAGAGTGGATTTCTTAGGCCTATAATACACGATTTTTGTCGATTTGTTGGCAGTTGCTGACATTTTTAAGCAAGTGGAATCTTTATTTTCCAATTACAACCTAGCAACATAAGGGCTCTCAAAGCACTGCCTTAACTAGAAGTGCCGTTGTTTAACCCTCCATTTTAATCTAGTGCCCCTTGCAGCTATCTCTCTTGTAGCCAATATGACGTCACATGACGCTGCTCTATAGTGTAAGTTAAGTACTTTAGTAATGAGCGAGTGGCATGTAAGCAGTATTGGCTCAATAAACATAACATTTACATGTATACCCTGAAGTAATTGTAACAGAAGTAAACTTTGTTGTTTGTGACACATAAAGATATGCCGTACAACATACTAAATGTCTATAGAAAAATCTAAGTGGCGGAAGTAGTCTAAAGTGGCCACCATCTTAGGGGGGAAGGGAGTGATTTACCCGCCCAAAAAAAGTTTTTTTGTGTGTGGCTGCAGCTCCTTAACCGTCAACAAATCAAAAGCATAATGTGAAACAAAAACGTTCTGGACACAATTGTGGACAGGAAAGGTGATATACATCTTTTACGTAAAAGCAACCTTGAACCCTAAAATCGTACTTAAAGTATATCACCCTTAATTTGCGTGAACGCTCCTTTTTTTTCCTTGTTTTTGAGGGGTTAAATCACCCCCTCCCCCCTCAGATGGTGGCCATTTTAGCCCTCTTCCGTCATTTTTCTAGGCTTTTAGTACGTTGTTCAGCATGTATTTCTGACTCAGAAACAACAATTACAGTTACTTCAGGTATGCATGTAAATTCAAAGGATTTCAAAGGGTTTAACGAGAGTGCATGTAAATTGACTAGCCTACAACAATATCCAAAGAAACGGCATGTAATTAATGTAAACCATAAACCAGCCAAGAGTCCGGCGTAGCATGATAATAATTGTGAACAATGTAGGTTTTTGTTACATATAAATCTCACATAATATCGCTGTTTAGGCGGAGGTGATTTTATATTTTAATAACAGATTTATTTTGTGCGATAACGAGTTAAAATGCTTCATATCAACCAAATCATTATTCCTAGAGAAAACGTAAATGGGGCATGTTTTGTAGGAAATCTTTTATACTTTAATTGTGTACTGAGTCGATTTTGTCGTCAGAGTGACGAGTAACGAGAAATATGCGAAAAACAACAACCGGAAGCCATTTTTCCAAGATGGCGGCCATTTTAGACCCCTTCCGCCACTTAGATTTTTCTAGACTTTTAGCATGTTGTTCACCATCTCTGTCTGGGCCAGAAACAGCATGGTGTACTTCTATTACAATTACTTCTAGGTCTAAGTGCAAATTCACTAGCCTACAGGGAGTGAACGACTAACCGAGTCTATGAAAACTAGCCTTTGATCAAATAATTATTTTCACGTCCTTTTAACTTATAGAAAGTATTTTAAATGTAACAATTCAATGCCACCTCGTTGATCGTTCTTTCCTTAAGGTCTTCTATTGCTAAATGAGCAAGGAGATATTTACAGCCAAGAACTTGCGATTTTGGAAAGTAAACATAATACGGAGCTATGTCTGTGTCGACTGCGCAAAAATGTGTTGTTCAACTCCCAGAAATTATGATGGCCGACATACACGTTGTCTGTATTATAGCCACAGCCATACATTTTAGATGGTCTCTCTCCTAGATTGAGAATGTATAGCCCAGTGACCTTTTTTTGCAGAAATCGTCCCACAGAAAATAATAATTTTCTTTCACTTTACGCAATCAGCATTTATCATGTGTTGTTTAGTCTTCATGACGATAAGTAAGATAGGCAGTAACGTATGCATGAAATTTCAACTCGAAGTGACATAATTTTACGGACATTTTCGTGACACTTGCAAATAAACCCATTCCATGCTGAATGGTGCTTAAAAATTATACTTTTAGCATCATTATTAAACTGATTAATGTGTTTTTGTTTTTAACAGATTGTTACTTCCCAGAAGATGCTGATAGGAACTTGAAAACAGACGGAAGCGAAACGTCTGCGATTCCATTTGGTTCCTCATTAACTTTTAGTTGTCCTCGTGGGCTGAAACTCGTAGGAAAATCTGTTCTCACCTGTAAAGCTAATGGGTGGGATGCTGCTACACCCACATGTTTGAGTAAGTTTGTTTCATTTATTTTGTGAGCACGAACTGCTCGCTCGAGATGAATACTGATATTTGTAGATTCCATGAACATGAATTGAAGGCTTCAGGCAAAGGACGATGGCGGGGGTGTCACTGGGATCACAAGCCCCCCCCCCCCCAAAAAAAAATTCGATTCCAGGACTTGACAATAATAATGTCTTTAAGGTCCCTACTGCCCCTAAAGATTTAGGGCAAAATCGGCACAGATTCCGAAATTGAAGGTAAAAAATTTCCCTAAGGTCCCTAATGCCCCTAGCACCCCCCGGATTTAAGGGTAATAATGGTACAGATTCTGAAATTGAGGGTAAAATATGTCCCTAAGCTCCCTAATATCCTTTTTCTCCTAATGTTCCTAAGGATTTAGGGGCGAAAACGGTGCCAGATTCCGAAATTGAGGGTAAAAATCTCCCTAAGGTCCGTAATGCCCCTAACGCCCTAACGACGGCAAAAAAGGGTGCAGATTCGGAAATTGAGGGTAACATATGCCCCTAAAGTCATTAAGATCTCTATTTCCCCTAATGCTCCTTTGGATGTAAGGGCAAAAATGGTGTAGACTCTCGACGTTGTCCCCCACCTCAACAAAAGCCAGTGGGATAATAGCTCTACAGATCACAAGAAGGCCCCCGCCCCTCCTACCACGGTCCCTACGCATTACAGAATAAGGAAAGGTATTAACTTACCGTTTATTGCATCAGTTACACTGGGGTTAAGCCAAGACTCAAAAATTAAAATAACGTCATAAATGTTTTGACGAAACAGGTGAATGAAACATCCAAGGTTGCTAAAACCGCTGCGTGCATTGACCAGGACGCAAGAACGACCTCTCGGACAGAAATCAGTCGATGGGAATATCCCTGTTCGTGCAGATGGTTTTCCGAAGGTAAGTCAAGTTTTAAAAAGTTCAAATTGGAGTAGCCTCTTGCACTTCGCTCGCATGATCAGAACCAGATCGTCTCATCAATGGACAGAAAGGAGTAATTCTGCGTGACACATAATTGGCGTAATAAACAGTTAGTGTGAATGATCTGCTTATCCAAGTCTCGTTTTGACCTTTTAAGCCGAGGAAACAAGCCTATGATAGTTATTTTTTGCTATGGGGTATTTTACCCTGATTTCCTGAAAAGTCCTGAATATGTATAACGATTCTGTTTGGTGTGTCTTTCGCATTATTATTTGACCCTGCATGTACTACGAATGATCTGTAGCTCTCGTCACCAGAAAGAACTTAACACAGTTTAGAGGATATTCCTCGATTTTTAGGTTGGGTTATGTCCATGTTTTAAATCTGAATTCATGCCACCTCGAAGACCCCTAACGTGCGAGTTCCCCACTATAGTAGTGTGAATCCGCCATAAAGATGCCATAAGAGTGCTATCCTTGTGAATTACTGACCTCTCTCTCGCAGTCCTGGGGTCAACCCTATTTAGGGAGGAAAAATTTTCCTGCTTAATTACATTCTCCTTCCAAAGATTGCACCTATCACACAGGTCCGTCACAGCTGGAACAATACAGTTTCCGGTATGTGGTGAGTTCTTTTGTTTTTTCCGGTGCAGTGTGATGTTGCTACGAAGTGGGGAGAAGCTGGCTGTGCACGTTAACAAACAGGTTTGACCCTCTTCGCTTCATGGTAACAGATGTACAGAAATGAGGTGCCTTCCCTCACTGACGGAACCTTTCAGTTTCACATTTAGATCTATGCACTCCAATGGTAAGCTGAAAGGGCTAAGGTCTACTAACTGGTGTTCTAGTTTGGTACACTGAAGTTCAGCCATCGCAATTATTAACAGATCCTTTGTATGTGGAACCCTCTTCTCAAGTCTAGTGTTGAGACCATTTGTGTGATCGTTCAGTAGAGAATGTTGTCGCTCAATAAATTTTTTTGTCCACTGCTTGAAGATGTCGGTGTAATCTTCAAATTTAGCATTTAACTCGAGTGTAACAAGCTGGGGAATGAAGGCAACCTTAGCATTTATTTCCCCCATGTCAATGTCCTTCTCGAGGCAAAATGCATCCAAATAGTGGAGTAATTCCTGTGACACATCATGCATTTCAGGGAGGTTCGGAGGATCACTCAAAGAAGTGTGACTCTCCTTAGGGTCAATTACAATTGTAGGCTTCCTCTGAGGTGTGCTGTGGTGGTGATCACTTTCGCAGGACTGTGTCTGGACAGAGTCGAAATAGAGGGTGCTTTGACGCCTCCTCGCATCGGAGCCTACGTGGAAATGTCCATTTAATGCGTCGGTTGAACCACGCACTCCAGAATATAAAAAATGCTCCATGCTTATACACCTCCAAAGAAAAACTTAGAATTGACATGGAGCTTGACTAGAATCTACACTACACTTTGTATACGGCAGTACTAAAAGGCCTACACAGACGTTGGGTGTAACAGGATGATATCACCAATTTGTTCATACGTGAACTGCAAAAAGTCCCAGTAGAAAATCCAAAAAAAAAAGTGGGAAAAGTGATCCTAAAATCAAGACATTAAAGGGGGTGGGTTCGGGGGGTCAGAAAGTATCACCACGTTTCAAAAGTCTTCCCCCCCAAAAAAGTTTATCAAAGTATAACTTGTGGCCGGGATCAAACCGCCACACAAAAACGTAAACGGTAATACAATTCAATAAGAACCGAGTATAGTAGTAGTAGTAGTAGTTTATAGCAGCAATTCTATTAGGGTTATGGAAACAGATAGTTTCAGATGAGCATCTTGAAGATACAAAATGTCTGACAATACAACACCCTAGTTCCCTTTGTTGTGCATCTCATTCCAACAGTAGAAATGGAAATCATATCAAAAACCAAAACTGGTAAAAGGGGCCGCCAAGTTCCGAATGGTTCGGCCCTTCAAAGGAGTGATATCAACACACCAAATCATTCGCCAAGTTAATTGCACGGCTTAATAATTCGAAGATTAAATGAAAACTAGAATATTGCTAATTTCGGTAGCATTAGCAATGTTCAAGTTTTCATTTAACGTCCAAAGTATTATTCGGTGCGATTAAATTGGCGAATGTTTTGGTGTGTTGATATCACTCCTTTGAAGGGGCGAACCACTCGCAACTTGGTGGCCTCTTCACCAGTTTTTGCCTTTGTTGATTTTGCTTTGTTTTTAGAGATGGTTTATTTTTCGTGTATTGGACGTGAATACAATTTCTTTAGCAACGTTGTTTAGATTTATCGTGCTACACTAGTGTAAAGGTGATCATCTGATTTTGGCATGGTGGTGTAAAGTTTTGTTAACACTGACCAACATTATGACCAGTGAACCTGCAAGACCAACTAGGTCAATCCAATCAGCAAAACCGGACACCATCTTTTTTGGGAAAAAAATGTAGACAACTGCGTTTATAAATGTTTGGAGGGTCCTTTCTCCCATAAACCCCAAAAATTCGGATTGGTTAAATACCAAACAGGTATTTAGATTTTTTATGAAACAGAAAATCAATATTGGTGGGCACAACATTCGAAGTTTGTTGGCATTTAAAAAATTTTGCACAGGTATCTGAATTTTATGTGAATGCAACCACATAACTTAACTGTGGTGCATAACAGCACCAAAACAGGCAAACAGGCTTTGTTTGTCATCCGTTGTTCCTTTCATTTCTCCTTCACTAGCACACTAGACAGGGTGGTTCACAAAAAACTGACGATCCAACTTTTTCTAAGTCCAACTTTTCTAGTTATCACCCCCTCAGAACCGGGAGAGGTCAGAATCTTCCTGTTTCATTAGATTTAATTTCTGTCCTCTCCTGGTTATGACTGGTGATAACTAGAAAAGTTGGACTTAGAAAAGTTGGGTTGTCAGTTTTTTGTGGAGTATTTGTATTCTAAATGTTTTTTTTTGTTTTTTGTGTGTTTTACAGCTGCAGCCGAAAGTTACCTCCTGGAAGAAATCAAAAATGGCCTTACCAAAACGGAGAGAATCAACTCCCGTTTAGATGAACTGGAAGGAATTGCTAAAACCAACGGGCTAATGACGAGAAAATGCAGCGCGGGAAGACTCAAAATCAATTGCGAAAACTGAAAAAGCTCTGATTTCAATTAAAATTTTTATTTCTAGTGAAACCTCCATAACCTTTCAAATTCCACCCAAACTACTTTCTAACCAAACAAAAAGATAATATCAAGCTTGTCACGCATTTCTGTATTAATGCGAATAAAAATAACTGAGACTTGCCTTTGAATGATAACTTATCATGTTTGCTTTTTCTTAACATGGCACAAGATTGACTTCTGGGCATTTAATATATCTCTTCGTTTCCCCTCTCTTGTTCCCCTCCAAAACTTCCCCATTTGGTGATTTGTCCAACCCCCTCCCCTCCCCTGGGGTCCCGTGGTATTTGGTCTTCTTAAAAGTAAATATCACCCCTCAGTGTAGCTGCGTTGCCTGTTTCACTGCCTTGACACCAACGCGATAAGCCCGCAACAACGATCGCACAGGCAGTGATTGTCACTCAACCAACTTCGAAATTACTCAATTTGGTGCTAATAGCCAGCGTTATTGAAGCTTTTGATTTCCTAATTGTTAGGCTTCTACATTGTTACCGGCAACGTCATAGGGCCTTAGGGCTTCGTCGGGCAGATGACCGGGTGCGGTTAACGCTCGCTAAAAACCCTTTGACCCATTTTATTCTCGTAACAGAAATAAGTATTGTAAGCATTGTTTGGCTTCTACATTGTTAGCATCTTATTTCCCTTCTTTAAGGCAAATAAGTATATAAATTGGCCACAAACCACATTGCCACATCATCAGCATAACACACTATGTTTGCAACATTCTCTATTTCGATCTTCTCACCCGTTTTGAAGTTCTCAGTCCTCTTATAACAATGCAGCACGGCTGGATCGCAACAATGAACGAGGACGAGGAGTGCTGGGATCCATGGCGGAGGGCTGGGATTCTGGATCCCTGCACTGAACGTGGATCCCAGCTCCCGTTTGTGTTAAATGAAAATTGGAAGAAAACAAACAAATGTAATAAATTTACTGAAACAAATAAAAAAAACATAAAAGATAAAAAAAAAACAACGTTCAACAATTAGAATAGATGTTTGTCGGCCAATAAGCTTAGAGCATTTTGAAGGCCTAAGCGGCATATGTTAAATGGACCGAAACACTATCGTGTCAGCTGTTTTTTTGCCGCAGGAGGGAGGAAACCAGAGTACCCAGAGAAAACCCCGTACATATGCACTTCCCGTTATTCACGTTACTCACATTGCAACCGCTGCTCTACGAACGTTGGTTTCCATTAAACGACAAAAATAAATAAAAGCAACCGAACATAATCAATGAAATGGAACAATTTTTGGGTACAACACCACCTCAAACGTCAAAAAAAAATCGTTCAATGTTAATGACAACATTGCAACCGCTTTCAAAATTAAACGTTGCTCTTTTCGTTGCGTGTAGCATTGCGTCTTCACGAATATTCTACACAAACTTTCTTCTGGCTAAACATAACGATGTATTCCACTCGCGCTCAACAATGTGCGTCGGACTGATAACTTCAAAACGGGTGAGAAGAAGGATATCGCCCGCTTTCCGAGTGCTGGGATCTATCAATGTCGAGGGTGCGCTGCGCGCGAGCCATTGTTGGATACCAGCGAGAGGAAAGCGGGCGATATCCGACACAAGACATCATTAATTGCTACAGCAAACAAAGCTGGGCTTAGGCAGCTTCCCTACGGCAAAACACGGTCAGACTTTGTCTCCGACGACCCTTGTCACATGTTCTCCTGAATGTTCTTGGTGTCGACGGCCACTTACGGTCCGGCACTTACTTGTTGATTGTCGCCATCTTGATGGTGTTCGTCGTCGTTTCCATCTTCCGCATGACATTGCGCGTCAGTTGGGCGATAAGTCTGTCCTCCTGTCCGGTGTTTTTCAATTTTTGCAGGAGGTACAGATGTATGACAAGATTTAGATTAGGGGTTTGAATAACATCTCTGTGATGTGTGGTGCAGTGGCAACCCGGACCACTGCACTGTGACTGAGGTTGGCGCTAATGACCAAGTTGTCGACGCGCCATTAAGCCTCAATCCCCCCCCCCCCCATCAAAAATCAGTCTTTTAACAATAGGATGCCTTTAACAATTAGAAACTGTTCGCAGTCTCGTTGTTGTTTGGATTTTGGGTATAGGATATTTGCTCATTTTGTCGCTCTAATGGTCTCTCAACCCCATTTCCGTTTCCGGATTTTTTTTTTTTTGATAAACCTTGTCCAGACTCTCGTGCTACTGCATGCAAAGTTTGGTTTGGATTTCGCGGTCTAAGAAGATTACATTGGAGTGTTATCATGGCGGAGCTTCGTTCGGCCTTCCGCCTCGCTCTGCTCCAACAATCAATCAGGGTGGATTGATTTAAATCAAGCCGATTTTCATCAGCGATTTTAATTAAATGATTTTTATTAATATTAATCACTACGAATTAAACCGCGAATTAAATCATGATTTAATCATTGATTTAAATCAAATGACTTTTATTAATAAAAAATCCAGATTTAAATGAATAATTTTACCTTCCTTTAAATGTTTCATGTAATTGCACCCTTTAAAATGTACGGTTCAAGTTTTAGTTTCTCTTAACGATCAGTGTCGTCGAACAGCTGCTTGTGGCGACAGTTTCCTCTGCAGGTGTGGAGAGGTGGTTTTTTTCAGCATTTGGATATGTTCACACAAAAATGCCCAACTTTCCCTTCTCTGCCCCTCCCCTTTTCCGTGATTCAGCAAAAATAGATACGGTCTCCACCTTAAACAACCCCAAAAGAAATTACCATATGCTTTACTGTAACAAACGCACTGGCTTCCTCCACCCCTCCCAACAATACCTTGAGTTATTATAGCAATAGAATGCCAAGAGGAGGGCTCACAGACGCACTGCCCAACACACGGGCCTTCGACCCCGTCCACAGCTCGTCCCCACCCCCCCCCTCACACACACATAGAGTCTATCACTTTGGTTTGAGTGATCCCTACCGTATGGAAAAAAAGCATGTCCTGCGTGCACGACGTCATTTTAATACTTGGCGCTAAGACGACCGCTTAGAGCAAATGTGCCAATTTCAACTTTTGGTTTGCAAAAGAATTAACACGCTCCCCCTCGCCAGTTTTCATTGTTGGGGTTCTTGCGGCACTTTGCTTTTGCGGTACTCGTTGTTTTGCTGTGAAACTTTGCTTCATAATGTAAGATCACAACAAATTATAAACAAACTGATATTTAACCCTTTAATACCCACGCCAAACTGGACGCATTTTTCGTAATTGGGTCGGTCGCGGGATTCGAACCGGCATTCACTTGGTTTGGAGTCGAGGACGCTGTCCACTAGGCTGTTGCTGTTCGCTTTGCGCGCGGTCCCCGTGGACCCCCTCACAAAGCTTGCGCTGCGCGTTGGGACTTAGTTTTTTGCCGTTCAGTAGCTGTCCACTATGTAGGCCGTTGGGCAGCAAAGGGTTATTGTGGCTTCGAATGGGGAAGAGAAAAAGAGTTGTTATAAATTTGTTTGTTTAAAATCAACCTGCAATGAAATATCCGTTGTTTTCATCACTTATTGTTGCTTCTTCGACGGCTTCTAAAACAGCTTATCAACGTGGTCATCGGGCTGAGCGGTGAGAGAGCTCAGCTTGGTTGCTGGAGGTTTACGGATCTTGTCGAACCCCTGGAAAGGGGACCTTGGCAAAGTCCCCGCCAGGACTGCTGGCCAGGGTAGCATGAGAGGGGAAAGCCAAAGGCTCACAAGAAATAACTAAATACAGATGCAAACCTATTTACGTTGCCTTTTGGACTTATATGTATAGACATATGTATGCATATGTATATATGCACGTGTTAAATGCTGCCTATGGACGTTTCCTTTTGGCCGTGTCAGTCTGGCTCAGCGGTAGGACCTTGGCCTTTGGTTTCAAAGGTCCTCCCCGCTCAGGCAGTCTAACATATAAGTCCAAAAGGCAACGTAAATAGGTTTGCATCTGTATTTAGTTATTTCTTGTAAGCCTTTGGCTTTCCCGTCTTTAATCATTATTTCACGTTTAAGTGTTCCATTCGTTTCACTTGGAGGATGGCGCGGCAAATAAGCGTCCCTCCACTGGCGATTGGAAAGTGTATGTATATATGCACGTGTTAAATGCTGCCTATGGACGTTTCCTTTTGGCCGTGTCAGTCTGGCTCAGCGGTAGGACCATGGCCTTTGGTTTCAAAGGTCCTGGGTTTGATTCCCCGCTCAGGCAGTCTGACATATAAGTCCAAAAGGCAACGTAAATAGGTTTGCATCTGCATTTAGATACACTCTGAAAGACGCCGTGTTCTGACAGTATAGATCTGTGTGTACCAGCACAGCCAACACACCGAGTTGTGTATCGGCAGTACACAGTTTGTGTAGTGGCAGTACACTTGCTTTGTACTGAAGAATGTGTTCTGTTGCTACACAAACTGTGTACTGCTATTACTCAACTCGTGTGATGACTCAGCTGGTACACACAGATGTGTAACAGTCAGAACACAGTGTCTTCAGAGAGTACTCCTTCAACGGCTATGGGAACTATTCTGGCCAATTCTGGACAATCTTTCGGACCCTACGATGATCGGAGGTTTCCCGATTCAAATCCCCGAGTTGGCTCCTCCCTTTACCAGATATTTCTTCTCTTAAAAAAAGTATGGCAAAGTTCAAAATTGAGCCGATTCAGCCGTACAAGCATTAAGTTTCTTCGGCTGACTTAAGGCTCAAAGAAATTAATTTATTAAAAAAAAAAAAGTTAATAGATCGATACGAGAGCAATAACTATTACTAATTCCAGTTTTTCCCGCTTTTAGTCCACATTTACTGCATGCTATAAAAAAGGTACACGGATTGCAAACAAAAACGTTAAGTGTGCCACAAAGAAGGGTTACATGATTGAAGTTTCACTTTACTTGTTAAAAGGGATTTGGATAAAAATTTTGGATTTTGAATTTAAATACTCAAAACTACATTTCAGAAAATTGCATCCGTTTAAGTGCTAATGCTATAGTTAAATTCGTAAAGCACAACAGCGCTTCAACAGATGCAATTTTCTGAATTGTATATTTGATTATTTACTATTTTAATAGTAAAGTGAAACTTCAATCATTTTTTTTTTTTACGGAGCCTAACTTGATGTAACTACCTCCCATCAAATGCAACTTGCTTCACGATGGGTTGTTTTGTTAACCATAATTAAAAAAAAAGGCTTCTTTTTTAACAAGGACAAAGAGGCCTTCACCTAAATATAAAAAAGGTTAGAACCACAGTATCATTATTATTTGACTAGAGGAAGCCCGGTCATGAACTAAGTTTACGGATACATTTCCCGGGACATTTTTCCGGCACTCTTCCCGACGACTTGTCAGATTGATCGACCACTCATGCCTGCCTCCTGTTTGGCTGCAGGTAGAATGGGAGAGCGCATTTCCAATGCGGGCGCGAGGAGGGGAGAAGTGATTGTTCGGTCCGACGACTTGTCAGATTAAACCTTTATTGAGTTGATCGACCACTCATGCCTGCCTCCTGTTTCCATGCAGGTATAGAGTGGGAGAGTGCATTTTCAGTGCGGGCGCGAGGAGGGAAGAATTGGTTTTCCTTTTAGCCTTCCTTTTAGCCGGCCTTCAATATTATTATAAAGATTCGTCTTTTTTTTTTTTAGAATGACGGTATGATTTAGTTTTTTCAGCCTTGTTGTTTGAGCAGGGGTGCAACAATTACGTTGGTGGGGACAGCGGGGCTAGAGGGGTGGGGGGGGGGGGTATTGGTCCGGGAACCCCGAACACGATTAGAATCAACACTCGCTAGGACTAGTAAAAGAGAGACAGGAGGAAACGTTGGTAAACAACATAATAAAATTCTCAAAATGTTGGAAAACAGGGCCCAGTTTTTTGGCCCCGGACCCCCTTAACTTGAGTGTGAGGCAATAAAGTTGCGTCACATAACCAACAACAAACCGCGCTAGGATTCAAATTGTGCTATTAGTCAGTTTGGTTGCCACTAGATGGTAGCACGATACAGCCCGCATGAAAGCAGAGGAGCTGCAACGCTGCTTGGGCGATTTGAGACTCAACGACGCTTTGAGCCATTTTATGCCTTTACGTTGTAAACAACTTCAGTCCCAAATTTTCGCAGTTTGCATTTGGACTTCAGTCCAAATTTACGCATTTTGGGTTTTTTTTTAACGTTTGCACGCGATTTTCATGCTGTCTTAAATTTTTCCAACCCACATTCATCCGACTACGAAGAGGGCCGAGATTTTGGGTCGATCTGTATCTCCGTTTACAGTAGGCTAGTACAGTTCAGCTGGATTTTTTTCCTGATCAATTCAGTTCAATTTTTTTTTAAACTCTTTCCTATAGAAACTTTTGAAGCTTGTTGCGTAACAGCCTGCGGACACTTCGTGCCGTAGCGCTTCGGATGCGGCGTTGAACCACGGACGTGCACAGGCCCCCGAGAGAAAGCGGCAAACTTTTTTCTGGGGGCCCTTTTTTTGCTTTTTAACCTCTTCTTACTTCCCTTATGGGGGACTTTATCCATTTCTGCCCCTCTTTGTAGTCCTTTTTTAGCGTTTTTTAGGCTCTTTTACATCAGCGCTCCACGAAAAAGGGCACTTTTTCAGAAAAAAAGGGGCACTTTGCCATTAACTCCCCCCCCCCCGTGCACGTCCCTGCGTTGAACAACTTTAAAAGAAATGATTAGTGATGTGTGAACGGGTTTCAGACGTAATGACGGAGGAGAGTTAGGGACCGGTAAATATGTCCAGCGTGGGGGATTGGGGGGAGGAGAAGGCAGAGGAAATTGACATGTGACCTCCAAATTTTCGATGCCTTCCCCCCCCCTCCCCCTATCGAAACCCTGAAAAAAATCTAGAACCACTAAAGGTCCAACTACTTTCACATCTTCAATGTTCACACTTTAAAAAAAAAAAAGGAAAATCACGTACGAGACCCCCGCAGAGTCGGACTGGGTACAAAAGGGCGCCTGTGCCATTTACAGAAATAATGGGGGAGGGGCGCCACACGTTTTACCAGGAATTCGTCAAGTCTGGAGAAAGCAATGAGCTTCCCAAGCATTGTCCAGGGAAGAGCCAGGAGCCTTTGCACATTTTGATATTCTACTGGCTTTCAAGTGCATCAACGCATGTATTGCCACATATTTCAAGGAATCACTGTTTTATGAACTCTTTCTTGGATATTAGGGGTCTTTTTTTTGGTGGGGGGGGGGGGTGAGTTTAACAAAAGTGTTGAAAATGCATGTAAGGGGAAGGAGAAAGATTCGTGCCTGAAGGGAAGCTCAACAGCAGAAAAGGTTTCAGTTTTCTTTCTGGAAGGGTGTAAACAGAAGGCTGCCCATGGGGCGCCAAAAGTGTGGTAACCAAAGGGCGCCTGTGCCAATGGCACAATGGCAGTATGGCCAGTCCGAGCCTGACCCTAGAATAGGACGGGGTTAGTTTTTGGCATTTGCTCAACAGTCAAAAAAAGGGAGTCGGCCGAGGGGGCGGTAAGGAAGGGCGGGGGGAGGGGGGGGG
>JAHWFP010234202.1:11122-23092 GCA_023313725.1 Lithobius niger | reverse complement strand
GTTTGCCAGAATTTGAATTTGGCAGAACACGTAGCCTCCTGTATTTAATTTAGATCAAATTTACGCAAACTGATTTTACCAAATTCGGGGTAAAAATTAAAACATTCAATAGAAGTACGTTTTCTGCTGATCGTGGGTTGCATACAATTGTCTAACATTAGGTTAGGTTGTGATTTGCGCCTTGCAACAAGCCAACTTGTGAAGCTGGTTTCACTAGATTCCGGTTTTTCGGACATGGACAAACTGTTGCTTACATCGCCATCTGAAGAGCTGCGTTTTAATTTTACCTTAATACCATGACGACGCTGTAGCCAATCGTGAATTGTTGGGGCGTGGTCAGTTTCCACTTGCTGCTGTGGTACACGACGCTGTCTAACGGAATTTTTAATGAGTTCCTTCTCATCAAAAGGTTTTGCCTTTGAGGGCTGAACGACGATAGGTTGTCACTGTGGGGACTTGACCAATCCCTCAGGATGTGGGGGATCCTTCCCGTGGCTACGGGCCTGGGTTTGTTTACGTTTGCGTGAACGTTTCTTGGGTTGGCTCGTGCCATTGTCTGCATTATCCGACTTTGTTGGGGGCGTTGCCACACGATCGGGGTCGAGGGCAGGTACACGTGGCTTATGCTTTGGCTCGATCAAAAGGTTTAATGCATTAATTCCGTTTACGCCCAGTACGATTTCGAAAATAGAACTGGCTGCTGACGAGACACAAGCTACTGTCCTTAACACTGTACCGTCAGTTAATTTTAAACGTAAGTTAACCTGCGGTAATACTACAATATCACTGTTTAAAATAGTCTGACACCTGACTGTTTGTTTTAAACGCGGCCACTTTCTGGCCAATTTAGAGCTGACAACATTTACACAACTGCCGGAATCGCAAAGAACTTTAATCTTACGTTGGCCTACAAAACCATTTACGGTACTAGACTGTAAAATTTCCCTGGCATTTTTACCTACAAGAAAACATGCAGTAGCTTGCTCTGGGGGGTTTTGGTTAAGTTTGGGGCAGCGATTACGCAGGTGCAAAAACGATCCGCATTCATAGCACGATCTACCGTTAGGTTTACTAAAGTTAGATTTTACACTGTCGCCACTATCAGCGTTAGCATCTGGGCTAATTACGCTGTCACTGTCATTATTCTTAGTCCCAACCGGGTTAGCTAAGGAATTATGATTTTGTTTATCATTTCTGGAGTTGGAGGAAGCATTAGAAGCTTGACTACCTGAATGAATGCTAGCTTGTACTTTGCCACTTTTGATAGAAAAATCTGCAGAGATTTGTTTATTGCGAGTTGTAAACTCGTCACAAAGTTTTGCTGCCTCGGCCAACGTCCCAATTTTAATTTGATCGGGAAGCCATTTGCGGAGCGCAATTGGGCAGGCTTTCGTGAATTGTTCTAACAAAATTAAATTCACTAGTTGGTCATAGCTTTGGTTTACTTTAGCTAGTGAGACCCAACGGGAAAACAAGGTTTCCAGATTGAACGCATAATCGTGAAATAATGGATCTGGCAATTTTTCTAGGGAACGAAACTGGGATTGCACCGACTCTTTAGTTTGTACAAACCTGTCAAGAAGTTTAGTCTTAACAATCTCGTAATCATGCATGTCAGCATCTTGGAGCTGGTCACACACTTGGATTAATACTGAACCTAAAAGAGGTTGTAAGCCCACCACCCATTCCTCTTTGGGAATTTTCTGCGTTAACATAGTTCTCTCATAAATTTTAAGGAAACTGTTAATTTCTGAGTCGGACGTCCATCTATTCACTAAACGTACAACATCGGCAATTTTGCCTGGTTTGCTTACTGGATCTCGTTGAGGGTTCGGGGTTACTGTACCACTAGATGGTCCAGAACTAGCAGAATTTAGCCTAGCTAATTCTATCTGCTTATCGAGCCTTTGTAACTCTTGAGCGCTAGAGCGATCTCTAATTTGAGCTTCTTGATCGGCTAAAGCAAGTTCATGTGCTCTACGTTTATCCGCATCAGCCACTTTAAGAGCTTCTAATTTTAGCTCTTCGGCTTTTAAAAACAACTCATTTTCTTTAAGAGCTATTTCTTTTTTAGCTTGAATGGCTAAATCTCTCCGGTCCATGGCACTTTCTAGCGTGTCAGCAAGTTCAGTTAAAGAAACTTTGTTGTCGTCAACTGCATCACGTAAAATCTTAAGTGATATTTGTTTAGAGTCACTTACTGCTAAACCTAGGTCCAAACATGCTTTCTTAAGCTCTTTGTTTTTAAGACCTTCTACAATTTCGTCGAAAGTAGCCATTTCGGGAAATTTTAACCTTACGTTCAAAAATACAGCTTGTATAAATGAAATACTGAATTAAATTGCAGCCGCAAATTAATTTTAACTTTACGTTAAGACTGAGCACGAATTTAAACGTTTCTCATCCTAATCCAGTAAGCTTTAGCAATGGAAAACACTTTTTAACGACCCCTAGCTTTGGTGTATAAATAATTAAAATACATAAATATTCTAACTACAACACTAGGCTTGGCAGGCCAAAGCATATCCTATGCACACTTACCCAGAAAACACAATCACTGTGTGGTCAGTCTATCCACATCAGGCCAATCGTCCCACCGTCGATCGACGATACAGATTTCACGGGCGTCGTACTAGCACGTCTCTGGATCTTGTTTACTGCGGCGATGGTTGTCTCATCTGCGGGCAGTCTTCAGTGCGGGAGCACCGCGTCCTTCTTGGCCGGTTTCTCCTCACTGGTTACGGGTTGATGCAGGCAGGGGATGCGGGTATCTCGGTGGGCAGGCGTCCACTCGGTGAAGCTGCGTCTCCAGTCGTCTGGCTCCAGGAACGGCGTTGTTACTGGGGCGGGGAAAGCATTGATTTGTAACGGCAATACAGGCGTCTTTTTCGGGGGACTATAGTAACTGAGTCCCGGACATCTTTTTCTTGCAACTTACGTCCAAGTTGCGGCTTGACAGATTGAAGAGTTGTTCATCTGCAGTAGCATGGCAGGGGGGAAACGCTTGACGGAACAGCACCTGTTCATCCCATCACTGCCACCAAGTTGTAGCGGTCGAAGCTACGACTGTAGAGGTGCTTGTAGCCTCGCCGACATCAAGATGGTTTTGACCTCTAAACTTCAAGTTCGGTGGCGGTTTTTACTTGTACTTACTTTTTACTTGTACGGAAAACAGCACACGTATGCTACTGGCCCAGCATGGGTAACAGAGAGTCATTTGTCCTAACTGTAGGCTAACTAGATAACTTTAAAGGGGGGTATTCGCTGCCACCAGGTGGGTGTTTCTAAATGCAGCTCTAAGTTTAATTATTAAGTGGTTTTCTTAAGAACTATAACTTCTACATTTAGTCTAACTAGCAGAAAAACAGGCGTTTTACAAACTCAGTGGTTTATTAAAAGGCAAATAAATATAAACAATTACATTTAAAATCAACTAGTGTCAGAACAAGAAAGCTTTAATAAAAAGCACGGCAATTTTTACAACAGGAAAAATCAACAAGAATTTACATGAAATTCAACTCAAACTTCACACAACTGGGTGAAGAGTAAAAACTACAATTTCGATTAGAAAATGTTTGTGGGACCTCGGGAACCCGTTATAACATGCAAACCGCGGGAATTACATGAAATAAATCTATTTGGTGCAAACCGCGGGAATTACACACAAATAGTCAAGACTATGGTTCTTAAATCCGACCTAAGATCAAATCTTCAAATCTGTAGATCCTTAGTATCTAGGGAAGCACCCGAAAAATACGTCGTCTAAATGCAGATTTAGTGTTTAGATTAAATTCATAATAATAAACACGGGAAACAAAAGCTGGTTTTTAGAAAGGGACTGTAACGGCGGACGCTACGACGGCTCAGGTGCTTGTAGCGCCTCCGGTTTCCTGGTTTGACACGGAGATTCAGCTTAAGGTGTTGCGGTGATTATTGCGACTTTTACGGCATAAGCACAGCAAGGGCTACTGTCCCAGCATGGGGGATGGAGCGCAGGGTCCTAAATTAAAGGGGCCTAACCTTAATACTGCTGGTAATTTGCTGCCACCAGCGATGGAAATTAAAACCGTTTATCAAGAGCTAAACTAAAAATAGTTTACATATTTATTTACACTTAAACAGTTAATCGACTAGCAAACGAACTGAAGTTAAAAACTCCTGGTTTTTATTATAACAACAGAGAATGAAAAACACACTTTACATTTAGTTTGCACGAAAGCTTTTGAAATAAAGTATTTAAAAAGCACTAGTTTGAATTTACAACATGTAATTCGTTTTCACAAGTTTTTACTAAAACGACGTTTGTGTTTCAGAATAAAACAACCACTTAATTTTTCGAATAGAAAAAGCAATACTGAACGCTCCGCAGAGTCGTCCGCAAGATTGAACAGCCCAGGCTGGTTACAATCTATCAAACAGTATGTTTCAAACACGCATGAAAGATCAACCGTTTCACAGTTTTGTTTCTAAGTGATAAAACAGAGCCTTAAACCTCCCAGAGTTGCTGTTTACAAGTCAACTCCTCAAATTATAAAAGCCTCGGCTACTTATAAAGTCCGTCTGGAGTGAATAACCAATGAATCCCACACAAAGATCAAACCGTCAGTTATTTGAATTAAAGTTTAAAACAAATAAGAAAGATTTTGGTTTTTAGTAAGAGAACCACTCTGACGTTATGGGGTGAGAAACCTAAGATGCCGCTACAGGCGTCACCACCATAATATTCCCTAGCTAGAGAGAGTTTAAGTTACGTTTTTAAACTAAAATTTAGACTTGGGGGGTCCTAAATTAAATTTTCAAAAGCTAACAACAAACATACGAACCACTACCATCGTGCCCGGCATGGCATTCTCCGGACATGGCGTCTCCACTCCCGACTGGCGTGACCCTTCTCTAGCTTGAGATCTGTGAGCTGTGCTAACTATGCATTCTGGGGCTGGGGTTTTATGCACATTACCGGAAGTAAGCGCGGACTCGCGGGGTAGCTACGGTGGTCTGATTGGCTGAGGGCCTCGAGAACAATGGAAAGTGGGAGGAGAAGTCGGTTGAACAAAGGGACTGGGTGCAGAGCCGTTTGAAGGAGTAGGAACATGCAAAACGGGAAAAGATAGGCCCGTTTTGAGTTTTACTCATTTGAACCCTCGGAAATGGGCCTCCACCCTGTATTATTGGCCACGGATTGAATATTTACATGTTTGTAACGTGATTAGGCTCTTGCTAAGCTTGTCACCCGGCTTTGGGCAATGTCTAGAACACCACTATTAAATTAAACAAGCCCCCAACGGTAAACTGCAGTGTTAAACACCACAACCAGTTTTGGCCGGGGAGGGGGGCAAAAAGGGGTTTTCGAAGTCCTTGCACAGTCTGACTTTCGGAATTGCATGGAAACAGATCTCTGTAAGAACTCTTTTGGTTTTAATAGCAAAAACTAAAATTTCGAATGGGGTTTCCAAAATTAAATTTTCTAAACTAACACTAGTCTAATACGAACCAACTACCTTTGCCCGGCATGGCAACATTCGGACGGGACATCTCCTATACCGACTGGCGTAGTCACCTCTGGCTTTGAGGATGAGCGTGTGCTCTGGATGCTTTGAGCTGGGGGGTTTTATGCTGGAGAGGGGGGAAGCGCGGACGTCGAGGATAGCTGCGGGGGTCTGATTGGCTGAGGGCCTTGAGAACAATAGAAAAGTCGGCAGCGCAAAGGGTTTTTCGTTTGGCGCCGTTTGAAGGAATAACTATGTACTGCGTGATAGAGAGAGGCCGGTAGAGTTAAACTCATTGTTTGGAACGTGAATAAGGCCTTTCATTACTACGGATTGTTTTCTTATTTGACCACGATGTTAAGCATCGCGACTATTGAAGGAATGCTCATAATAAATTCGGTTATTAACATTGGGATGCCAGGTTTACTTTGGGAAATTGAAAGCCAAGTCGGTTTTGCTACGGACAACGAAGTACAAACAGAAAAGACGTGTACGGTAAAATTCGTAAGATAAAATGTTGCCTAAGCTCCGGTAGTTGGGATGGCAAAAGATTACGTTAAAAGGTTATTATAAAATAAAAGTTATGGTTACCAGCGAATGCTAAAACGCATTTTAAATAGTTGGGTTTATCATTTATAGACGTAAAATTGGGTTTCTGAATGTCGGACATTTCTCAAGTGCATCTTAGATCGTCACCTTAAATCTACTTAAGAAATATCAAAACAAAAGTATCTGTACATTTATTAGGGAGGTTAAGTACCTTCGTAGAGGAAGCTCCTCCCTCTAAAACACTGAACTAATGTTTTCGGCTTTATGCCTAAAAAATAAAAGCATATACAAATTTTTACAAGTGGCGAAAATGGCGTCTCGTGCGCTACGGTGATTTTACGGCATCGGTTTCGTGCGTTTTTCTTAAGGAAGCTGTGAAAGTTCTAGAAGGAATTTTCGTGTTCTGTTTGCGGGGGAAAACAGATAAAGTTCATGGCTATTAAGAGCTGTTTAGATGAGACGGATCGGACCATTTTCTTGGAAGATACAGGTGTTTGAATTTCGGGGTTTTTCACGGCCGAGGCACCGAGAAAAAAAAAGTGTTCGTTGCCGTAAACGAAGTTTTCCCTCAGGTTGTTGATAGTTTGAGTTGAGGTATCCTCTCAAATCGGGTGAAGAACTCAGGCCTTCTTTACAATGGCGGCCTTAGCAGTAAGGTGGCCATCACTAGGTTGACCTGTTCAGACATGGTCGGTGTGTGGAAAGCTCACGTTCATCATTATACGAGAGGTTGTTTGACCCCTCCCTAGGCAGATAGGGCTTGAGAAGGTTTACATGATATATGGTCTCCTTTTGCTGACCAAACGATTTTTTTATAACATAATTTGTATCCGATAATCGTTTCAAAACTTCGCAGGGTCCATCCCAATAAATGTCTAACTTATTGGTTCGTGCTGGCTTAAGGACTACAACCTTATCACCAACTTTGAACTTCCGTTCAACTGCCTTAATGTTATAATAGGATTTATTTTTCATTTGGCTTTTAGTGATATTCTCTGAGAGAGTTCACGTGAGTACTTGAATCGCAAGTCCAAGATGTACTCCAAAACGGACGGATGAACGTCTGGCTCAATCCAATGGCTTTTTACCAACTCCAGTGGGCCTTTGAGGTTGCGTCCGTAGACCATCTCAGCTGGAGTGAAGCCCGTGAGCTCATGTGGAGCAGTTCTCAGAGCAAACATGGCTCCGGGTAAGCATCTTTCCCAGTCCTGGGGATGCTTGTAACAGACAGCTCTTAACACCGCTTTGAGCGTCCGATGGAAACGTTCCACACTGTTAGATTGCGGGTGGTTCACACTAGAATTCGCACACTTTATACCGCATTTTTCCAAGAATAAAGTTGTTAACTCAGAAATGAAACATGAGCCCAGGTCAGACTGGAGCTCTGAGGGGAAGCCTAATCTAGAAAAGACAAGGAGAAGCGCATCTACAACGCTCTGGTTGTTGGAAATTTTGTTGCAGGGTAAAGTAACGATAAAATATACTTATAACCAGCCTTACTGGTAGGCTTAATGGGGCCAACAATATCTACGATATATCGGTTGAACGGCTCCCCATCCATGGGCACTAGCACCATGGGGGCAACAAACTTCTGTCCAGATTTACCATTTTTCTGGCAGGTTAAACAAGTTGATACAAAATTGTCAATGTCGGTAAAACAATGGGGCCATTAGAAGTTAGTCAACACTCTGTCCTTGGTTTTGGACCAGCCAAGATGCTCAGCCCATGCATTTGCATGCGCAGTGTTTAAGACTAAATCCCTACACTCTTTAGGAAGAACTAACTGTCTCTCGATTAACGGTCTTCCTAAAGGCCGAAAGGGCTTACGGAAAAGCAATCCTTTCTCGATGAAAAACTGTTTGTTTTCATCCTGCTGGTCCAGCGGGGCTCAGCAGTTTTCCAGCAAGTTTGTAAAGTTGGGCAGTTAAACTGCAACTTGGCAAATTCGCCTTTATCGACGTTTAGTAAGTCAGTAAATTGCTCTGATTGTGGGCCTAAAATAGCGGCGTCTAAGCTATCTACCTTAGGGTTTACAAAACCTTCCTGGGAAGGGGGAACTACACTAAGTTCAGAATCACTACCTGAGTCGTTTTCACTGTCCGACTCGATCTCACGATATCTAGGTTTTAGTATCGGGACTTGTTGTTCCATACGAGTTTGGGAACGGGTTACTGCATTAGAATAAGGGGGCAGGGCCTTTAAACCTTTTTCTTCTAAGACTGTTTGCGAGGGCACACCCAGAAGCATCTGGAAATGTGGTCCCATGTGGTCCGAGTCTAAAGCTTCTGACTGTATACGTCCATACGGAGTTTCCACGTCAATAATTGCAATTGCGTGGGCGGTTGTCTGCTCTGTGAGAGCGTTGTGACAATGGGTGTATTCACCCGTGAATTGCTCGGGCTTCACAAAATCCCTAGCAATTACGTTGTGAGTAGAGCCTGTGTCTCGTAAAACAAAGCATTTCGTACCATTCACTGACCATTCATGAATGTGTTTCGCTAAGACCATTTCGGGAGGGTTGTTACTTACAAAGTGACACTCAGCATTAGTAGCTGGATCAGCCTCTTGGGCTATACGCATACGGCACTCGGATTTCCAGTGTCCGATTTTGTTGCAAAAGAAGCAATCACCTTCCAACTTCTTACGGGGCCTATCAAATTCACGATTGGAATTGTTAGTGCTTGCCGAGTCTCCTTTACTCGAGTCGGCAGAAGATAGCTGCAGTACCAGCCGGTTTAGCTGCAGTTGAAGGGGCTCTGTGGCCGCTTCAAAAATTGGAAGAAGCTTTAGAAGCTTGTCCAGACGTCGAAGCACAGAAGAGTTTTGCTGCTTCCTGTAGCGTCCCAGTCTTTAACTGGTCCAGCAGCCATTTGCGTAAAGCAATAGGACATGATTTGGTAAATTGTTCAAGTAGGATTAGATTAGCCAACTTGTCGTAGCTGTTATTGATTTCAGCTAATGCTACTCATCTAGCAAATAGGGTTTCTAATTCGAAAGCGTGTTCGTGGAACAACTGCTCGGGCTCGAGAGAACGATACTGGGCTTGAACCGACTCTTTAATTTGAACAAACTTTTCTAGTAACCTGTATTTAACTAGATCATAATTGTGCATTTCTACAACTGACATTTGATCACAAACTTTAATCAAAATTTCTCCTAAGAGAGGCTGTATTTATCTATTCGCTGAGTTTCCATAGTCTATTCAAAAAATCTTTAAAAAGCTATTAATTTCCGATTTGGAAGTCCACTTATTTACAAGTCTCACAGCGTCAGCAATTTTACCAGGTTTGTTTACAGGGACACTGGGAGTAGAAGGCGTTACTGTACCACTACTGGGGTTTGAACTACTATTAAAATTTGCAGCCGTTAGCCTTGCTAGTTCGATCTGCTTATCTAACTTTAATAATTTTCGAGCACTAGCGCGTTCGCTACTTTGTGCTTCTTGCTCCTTTAACAGCGCGTCTCTATCCCTAATTTGGGCTTCTTGGTTAGTTCGTGCGCCATACGTCCATCCGCGTTTGCGGCTTCATGAGCTCGGCGTTTCTCTACGTCCGCCCTTTCTAGAGCTCTTAACGTTAACTCTTCGGATTTTAAAGCAAGCTTTTGCTCTTTTGCTGCTAACTCCCTTTTTTGAAGGAGAGTAGCCTCTCTTTTTTTCTATAGCCCGAGCTAGTTCATCAGAGAGATCTTCTAAGGATATCTTTTCATCTTCTACGGAATTTTTCAGTACTGTGACTGATTCGTGACGGGTTTCACAAACTGTTAGGCCTAATTTTAAACAGGCCTTTTTCAGGTCCTTAATACTGGCTGTCTTTAACGACAGCTTCAAAATCGTCCATGTTGGAAAATTTTTAACTCTAAATTACAAAAATAAAACTCTTATAAATGAAACTTTCACATTAAAATGCAGCCGCAAACTAATTTACTTTAAATTGAGCAGAGCGAATTACTTAAAAAAAACTTCTCTCCCAATTCCCGCAAGTTTTAGCAAGAAATACACTTAATTTTTACCCCTAGCACTCAGGTGTATAAACGATTAAATTACATAAATGCATCTAACCATAACACTCGGCTTGGCGGCCTTAGGCATATCTTATGCACACTTACCCTGTTTTTGCACAATCGCTGTGCGGTCTGTCAAGTCCTTTTCCAATTCCCACTTGTAGATTGAAGAGGCTTGCACCAATTTTCACTGTAGTAAAATGTCTCTGGCAGAGGTTCACTACGCTGTAACGCTGGGGTTTGAGTCCGAGGTTCACGAGTCACTGAATGCGGCGACGGAGCTTCGCGTCCGGGAACCGGCCGAATCCTCCACGCTGCTGGCTCAATAATAATAATAAAGTAAATTTACTCTGCAAGTACGCAGGGATGGAATTGGAGGGGGAGTGAGCCACTAACACCAATCCAGGATAAAGAGGGAGCATTGAGGGTATCAAAACCAGGGCATTCCAAATGTGAGCCACCCTCACAGAAAAGAAATTCTTTCTACAATCTAGGCGAGCGGAGGGAATGGAAAGTTTCCAGTTATGTCCCCTCGTACGGGCAATGGTCGGGGCCAGATCGAAAAAAGGTAAAATGACTTCAAGTTGCTGGTGGAGTATCTGATAGGTAGTACGGAGACGGATGGTACGACAGGAGAGGTGCTTGTAGCATCGTCCGACGCCTGGTGAAACTGGGTCCAACTTCCTATCGTTCTGACTTGTTAATGGTACTTTTGGTTACAAACACCACATCTGCTACAGCCCGGCGTAGGGAATGGAGCATTGAGGTCCTAATCTAGGCCTCACTAACGATAAAAAGCGGGTATCGCTGCCCCCAAGGTGGGAAAACTAGCTAAGCTAAGTTTGAGAGAATTGTCTTCAACCTTAACGTCTAGTTTCATCAATTAATAACTTGGTTTGGCGTTTAAAACTCCTGGTTTTTTTATTTAGACAAACAAGTTAACTTCACACTTTACACTTCGAGTTATTTACAGAAAATGCAACTTAGTTTTTCGGTGAAAAACAACAACGGAGAATTTTACATTAAAATTCAAACATACTTTACATGAACTTGGATTGAGTTCATAAATAAATTACAACAATTTCAAATAAAAAAAGTGACTTTAAGCAGGCAACGGGGATTTCGCAAAAGAGCCCTCTATTTTATGCACAGCCGCAACTGATCGATAAAAGTAGACCTTAACCTGACAGTTCTGTTTCGAGTGGTGCTCCCACTAAATCAAACCGTCCCCATCGGAATTCTAGTTAGAAATGCGATGTACGCTCCATGAAGTGCTTTTGCTTCTGCAAATCTAACAGACCCAATGGCCTTTGTTTACATTTAGCTACGCTAAAGAAATGGTGAAAAAAAGCTGGTTTTTAGGAAGGGACCGTGAACCCTTACGTTATGGCCGTTAACGTCCTAAATGCCGATGGCTCAACAAACCATAAGCTACTTTCAAGACTAAGGGTTAATTTAAATTAAACTATAAATTTTGAATTAAGAGTTCAAAAGTTAAATTTCTAATTTAAACTAAGTTACATACGAACCAGCTACCTTTGCCCGGCATGGCAACGTTCGAACCGCGGCATCTCCTCTAGCGTTGAGATTTCTGAGCTGTGCTAAGGAACTCCCTTGCAGTCTGGTTTTATACCTGCTGCTTGGCAGCCAGGAGGGCAAGGGCGGACTTGTAGGAGAGCGACGGGGGGGTGGAGCAGGGAAGAGGGCAGCTCGTGGAGGGAGGAGAGACGGACCCGTACCAGCCGATCTGTCAATACCGGAACTAGGCATGACAGCGCGGACGGGCAGGGTTTGCTGAGCGCTCTGGTTGGATGGGGAATTGAATTCAGCGTTCCTATTGGAAGGGAATTGACGGAGCTGAATTAACAAAGGATTTTCGAAGGCTTGGGAGCAGTTTAGAGGCCTGCATGAAAGTGCAAGGAGTTTAAAACTC
>JAHWFP010234202.1:0-11022 GCA_023313725.1 Lithobius niger | reverse complement strand
GGTGGGGGGGGGGGAACGAAGTGTTTGATCAGTTTATACATTCGGATCTTAATTTAATTGAAGGAAAGGCCATTATAGTTTGCTTTGGATAGGTAGCCACGCTGGTGAGGAGTGGTTGACGATGCCTAAACAAAATATAAACACTAGGTCCGTTAAATAGAGACAAACATGCGCGTTGAGCTCCGGTTGGGTTCATGGCAAAAGGTTAAGTTATTAAACTGCATTTAGAGTGCCTAAATAAAAGATTAAATATACCAGCTTAGGTTTGGTTGGAATAAAATTATGTTAGGTTAGTTTTTCAAGCGTTTGCAGAAGCAGACAAGTGAAATTGAACATCGGACATTTTTCATAAATAATCAAAGTTGTCACCGTAAGTACAAATAAAAAATATCGTACTAAGGGTGTCTGTACATGGTTATGAGGTTTAGTACCTTCGCAGAGGAAGCCCCTCCTAGTCAAACACTAAGCTAATGTTTTTGGCTTTATGCCTAGGAAAAAAAAATGTGATTTACAAAATGTACAAGATTTTGAATTTCAACCCTCGGATTTTTGTTCGGTGGTGTTGGGGTTGTTGATACAAGACCGTGTTTACAAGGTTAAGATAAGGTCGAATCTCATCCTTCGAAGTTCGAGTAATTCAAGTCTAAGAAGGTCGAGACGAACACGGTAAGGTTTGTCACGGAGGCCTGGGAGCCTCTTAGTGAAGCGTCTCTGGACAGCTTCAATCGAGTCAATATCACGAAGAAGATAAGTAGTGGAAGGGTTAAAAGCGAATGGGAGGGTCTTATCTATTTTTTTTTTTATATTCAGCTTTTTCATACTTTATGGGGTTATGTACTACTGTATTTGATTTCCACAGCATTCATCAATCGCAGCCTACGCACAAGGCAATGTTTATATAGTCTGTTTCACATTATGTTCGCAGGAAACTGACTGTATGAAACCATGTTTCTTTTTCATGGGAACTGTTTCACAGTTTCGTTTGGTGGTAAAGTGTATTCCTTCTGTTCTTTGTGATGTCTAACCTAAACCATTGAAAACGGCTCTTCCATGTTTCTTTCCAATACGAGTGCAAAAAACACGTAAACGAACCACTCGTAGACTCCTAACAGTAACTGTCTAGAATCACAAGAGCGATAGCGACATGTTTTTGCATTCATAGTGCAAGGAAACGTGGCATAGTGAGTTTCCTGCAAAGATAATGTGGAACAGAATATAGTTGGGTCACCCGCCTAACTATGCACTTGTGACGAGAAGATAGGGGTTACTAATAAGATCTCATAACAATAGGGCAGGGAGAAGAAAGATGATGTGAACTCGAGTAGGGTAGAGGAGGCGGAAGTAATTAAGAGAAATAAGTAAAAATCACTGGCAAATAAAATGATGCAGTTAAAGCAACACGCCGCCTGCCTTATAACAGCCACGCGCTGATCGCCATCCGCGTATATACCTCGTCAAGGTCAACTGAGATAGTAGCTGCGTTTCTCGCAGCGAAGAACGCAGCTAATGCCTCAGTTGGCATTGTGCGTAATAGACAAACCAGCATGAACGCATTAATCGTCACAAACCGGAATGATTCTTGTATTTTAACATCACAATTTATAATTTCATAGGCTGGTGTCTTATAACTTTGCTTCAGCGATCTATTGGAATAATTAATTTTAATTTTTACCGCATTCGTCTTTTAGATTTTTTATCTCATGGTAATTATTAGCAAATTAGTACATGCACACACAGAGATGAAACGTCACTGTTATTGTAAGCGCGCAAAGGATCATATAAGTGCAGAACGTTACGAAGTTACCAATATTCAACAGAAAAACTCCTAGATGCCGTATTTTAAAACTGATTTTTAGCTAGGGATTGACTAAAGGTAAGTAAATAAAACTTTGGGGCCATACTTGATGTGGAGGAACGAGAAAAATGCCACTGAGAGGAATGTCCTTTTAATAACTAGAAACGGTATATTATTTTGTAAATTTGGCTGCAACTTTCTGCATATGCGAAAATATATAAATTGACAAAGATTTAAAATGTACGTTCATATCTAACTGTATTACGAAAATACACTGTAAACACGAAAATACACCGAGTGCTGTGGAGATGGTGCATCTCCACACGGTTTTAAATATGGTTGTAAATTTATATGTTTTCGCGTTTGCAGCCAAATTTACAAAAAAAATAAACATTTTCAAGTTATTAACTTCAACATTTAATTTTCCAGTAATTTTTACTTTTTATTTCTTTTACTTACTTCCTCCTCCACTCAAGTTCACCTCCCCCTTCTTCTCCCTCCCCTATTTAATCCTACTGTTAAGTGAGCTTATTAGTAATCCCTATCTTCCCCTCACAAGTACATAGTTAGGGTGCCCCAAATATATCAGCGAGTGAACTCCCAATCATAGACGGCTTCTCTTGGGTTGGTGCAAAAAGCATTTCAGAGACTTATTCGTATTGGTCATGGCTGCGGGGTAGTCGCGGCCACTCATTGGTCTAAAATTTGGTAACATTTTTGCTAATTACTCTTTATAATGGCACTATCACAGAAACGACATGACATGTTTGGAATCAGTGGATTATTTCTTAGTTTTATGTAACGAAAGCAAATCCCCCCTCCCCTCCTTTTGTGAGATGCGAACTTGAACAACAGAGCTGCTAGGACGGCAGCCTACATCGTGTGATCGGGCACGTTCGTGTGACGTTCACTTTAACAAGATCAAGGACTAGTTGTACACAAATTTACCGGGACCAGAGTCTTTCAAACCTGGACCCGTCACCGGGCTCGGGACCTATGACACAACCAAATGTTTTACACGTCTGCGTTGTTCAGGCAGTGAAATAAAACGAGATTTTGTTGTACATCTACGTCATGAAGATAATTGGACGGCAATGCTTTGCTCATTGGGAAATACCAAAAACATAACAATATTGTATGTCTCCATGCTTACTGCTTTCCGAGTAATTTCCTCCGCCACTACGCATTCCCATGACTTCATGCGACTAATCTTCACAAGCAAATTCGTCAATGATACCAATCCAAGTGAAGATACAATTGTAAGCAAAGCCAACTGCCAACGCACTTGCTATCTACCTATACTACCATACGATAAGGAAGTTAAAAGCCATGCACTACACCAAACACCTGTTGATCCTATTAAATTGGCTCCATAGCAAGAGCGACAACCTGCTGTCATTATGAATCACCAAACAACACGTGCAACTCACTACCGACATGCCCAGAAGACACTCAAGCAAGCATAAACATAACACACGTCAACTTACAAAGATTACCTACGTACGCATCATACTCTCAACAAGTATCATGGTAAGGAATCTTCGTTCCAGACTTGATCATCATTTTTGTACAGAATGGCAACAGTAAAAACAAACACATTGGTTTCAAGTTTACTGAGACCGCCACTTAAGGCCATTGGTCCTAGGACTATGATAAAAGCACATAGCCGCAGACCAAATCCTCCGTGTTAAAGCTTAGCGCATGCAAGATTAGTTCTACCAGGGAGCTTGGATTATATGTAGCTTTAATAGGGTGGCCCCACTCAGTTGAACGCGTCTGAGCTATAGACAGCTATTTCTCGTTGTAAGGTATACGCGAGCGAGATTCAGTTAGTGATATTTTTGCTCCCAAACCAATCTTCGAAGCAAACGACGCTTGGTTTTTCGAAACTTCGAAACCAAAGACCAGGCCAAAGACCTTGGAATAGTAGTAGTTCGAAACCAACAAAGAGGTTTGTTTTAACTAGCCAGTAGTTTTTAACGAAATTAACGAATAATTATGAAATATCTGATCGCTCAATCTTTACCGAACGTTACATTACACATTATTAAAACAAAACGATAAATTCTTACCAGATCACCCGAGACGAGAGTAGCTGACGTACTTGCGTTGAAACCAAAACAATGACATGCGTTTACGATGGTCGCTTGTGACGATGCTCTCATTCTGATAAGAAACGTTGCGATTTTCAGTCGCATTGTCGATTGTACTGGTAGGTTATTACACTTTAAAACAATTTAAAGGGATGGTACCGCCTCTTCACACACGCGAAACCGCGCCACAATATAGTTCGTTTGGACCGAACCTGCGGAGTGATTCTTACCGCAAATCTGACGCAACATCCGCCCGGCCCGGTGGAAGCGTGACGTCACGCTGATCAGCGTACTCAAGGTCGACCAAAGCAAGGCTCTCTCTACACCTTGACCCTTGAGAGAGCCTTGACCAAAGAGTGAAAACAAATAATCCCACATGGTGCTGGTTGAAAACGTTCCGCATACTAGCGATTCTGCGAATGTTGTAACGGTAAGTATCCTCCATCGTCTCTGTTGGCTTAGTTCCTCTGTCATGGTTCGTAATTTTAGTAGGAACAGCAACTATAAATTAGTCGGGCAGCAAATAACTTTTTTTACACGGGCCCGCTAGATCCCAGGCGTCGTGGGATCTCCGGCGTCATTCGGATCATGTAACCTCGCTCCCAGAAGTTCTCTGCCCTCACACCAGCTGACAAATCATACATGGTGGAAAACGGCGCCGATTTAAGTGAGCCCAAGCAAGATTAATTCCACCATTGCAATATACGCTATTTGCAATGCTATTTCACGAAATAATCGGGAGTTGACAAAAAAACAATGTTGATTTGGAGCTTAACTTTGCACCGGTTAATTCTACAATGTCAACAAACGAGCAGTCGCATTAAAATGCATGCACACTATCTGACAACTTTCACTGTCAAAGTATTAAAGGCACATAACTCCCTCCGGTTTATTTTAACGTTTTTCTCGATACATTACCGGAAATAGTTTTATATGAACTCGTTTACCTTTTATTTGATCGTCTAAGGGTACGATCCCGTTGACAAATGTGGCGCGTGTATGGTAGTAAGCTTCTTTTTTACCGCTCGGTCCGAGGAGTATCTCACTCCCGCCAGAAAGCTTCTCGGGCGTTCTTGGGCTACTTTTAACGGTAGCGTCACGCGATGTTTACACGCCTAGTCTGTGACGTAGTGATTCTTCGTGCACTTCAAGTCATGTGACTTGCCGCTTTTGAGCGAAAGCCAAGTGAGATAGTAGCTGCCGTTTTCGAGGTACGCAGCTTCAATCCCAGTTAACCTTGTTCTGAGCTTATCAGGAGAAATGGTGAGTGATGAACGCATTTATCTATTCCACCAAGTAGATTTGCTACCGAATCGGTAAAGGAAAGGACAAAACGAAAATTGGATCAACAATTAGGTTTATCCTATGTTTATCGCAAGAAACTAGGATTAAAGAAGGGGTGGGGCAGGGGTGTCGGGATCCTGACATAGTGATGGACAAAACCAAAGGCAGAGAAGAAATTATATTGCGGATTGAGTTTCAGACGTAAATTCTCGTAGCAGACATAAGGCCTAAGGAAAAACAACGTTTAGCTGCAGTACCAATTAAATTATAATTAGGGTCGGTCGGAAGAAGCTTTTTTTTTTTTGATGGTAAGCTGTTTCTGTACAGTAACGCCGTTTTTCATTCCTGCATAATGCTAAAACCACAGATTAGAGAACAACCGCCATGTGGGGGGCGGTTGTTCTCTAATCTGTGGCTAAAACATTAAGTCACAAATTAGGCTACAAGGAAAAAAATAACGGTTGGGAGGAATAATGAGATCGGTCGCAGGGGCGTAAACTTACTGTCCGAAGAAAGGAGGGGAGATATTCCCCCCCCCCAAAAAAAAAAGCTATACATAATGACCGGTCCCTAAGCATGCCTCCTTGAAATCGCCAATAAATTAATATACGTAACATAGTCGGCAACGATAGGACGTAAATTTCGACATCAACATATAACAAAGACCCCCAGAATCTTTTATTTGGTCAACTTTGTTCAAATAAAACTAACGTGTGGGTATTTTACCGCAGCAACAGACAGGAGACATTGATGATCAAAACGTGCAGTCATCTGCGCCAGTGTTTGTTTACCTCTAGTCGCTCCATCTTTGCCTTTTAGCATTTGTACGATGTGTCGCATGGCGCGGCTCCGAAATGAGTATGATCTAGCGTCGGATGTGACGTCATGCTTGTTTCACAGAGCAATGCGCGCCGCGGTCGTGTGAACTATATTTTAGCGCAGTTGACGTATGAGTAAAGCGGCCAGGACGGAGGGATTTATGTGCCTTTAACTACGTTAATTTAACTATACCAGTTTTTGCCTCGCCATGCTTCGATTGTCGAAAGTAATAGAACCAGAGGGGGTCGTCCCAAAACAAGCTTTTTGTGACGAGCCCCTGGGAATAGAACTGCCGAAATTACGAGACGCTTCTGTCGATTCAACCTTGGCGTGGTCCAACAGTTTTTCGTTTGAGTTATGTGGTTTATTTCAAACACAAAAGGGGCTAACACAAACACTCGTCTTATTACTTTTTTTTATACAAATTAAAAAAAAATTAAACGTGTTAATTCAATATTTCATAATTATTTTGTTAGTTTGGCTGTTGGGCAGCTGAATTTGGATGGCTTGCCTGCGTTACTTGTTGTTGGCTAGCAACCAGTAGGCGAGAATGTGAATGATACGTTGAGTTGCGAACCTGTTTTTTTTTTTATATTTCTACTGGAGTTAACATTTTCTCACTTCACACTATGTTATGAGAGGAACCATAAATTATCTATCTTCAATGTTAAAATTATTTTATTTGTTTTGGTAGTCATAACAACGTCTCGAAACGAGATCGTATCACATCATTCCCATTGAATTCAATGCAAATACATGGATGTGGTCGATCGTCGCCAAAGTTTAGGTCCGTGCCCCAAGCTCGTAATATAGCACTGCCAAACCATACGAAATACATATAAAATCATCCTAGGCCCAAGTGAGTAGTAACCAGTATTCGGAGCTAATTCGCACATTTTTGATCAATGAATCGACTTTATCGTAATATTTAATATTTCGCTCGATCGTTCATAGGTGTTAACATGTTTTTGAATAACCTCAGATCGACTACCGTACTCATTTGAACGAGCGTTCACGCGGGTTTGCCTACTAACCGTAATGCAGGAAGCCGGAGAAACGTCTTCAAGTTCACCTTCCCGTGACCGCTCGCAATGAGAAGTCGATTCATTGTTGAAAAATGTGCGAATTAGCTCTGAATACTGGTAGCTGCTCACTTGAGCTCATTTGAATCGGTGCCGTTATCCGCCATGTTTGATTTGCCAGCTACTGTGAGAGCAGAGAACTTCTGGGAGCGAGGTTACGTGATCCGAATGACGCCGGAGATCCGAAGACGCCTGGGATCGAGGGGGCCCGTGTAAAAAAAGTTATTTGCACCCCGCTCCCTCCCTTTGCTCTACTGTTCCACTTCACATTTGCTGTTGCAAAATGTAATAATCCGACTTGATTTTATTTCATTTTTAGCATGTAAAGCTGAAGCACATCACAATGAAGCATAATGTTTCCAATTTGTCAAATTTTGTTTCAGTTCCAAGTAGTTCAGTTATTTCGAAAGCATAAATAAATTTATACATCGTCTTTTAGTAACTCAGGTTTGACACTAACTAACAGGTGAACGCGATGACAGGATCGGAATCTGCTAGCGGCGGCGCAAGTTGCGTTTGATTTGGCTATTCAGGGCGCACACCTCTAGTCCGAACAAAGTCATTCTCAAATCGACGGTGGCGCCGACCTGGCTCCTGGCGGCGGTGATTACGCACGGGCAGGCTGCAAATAACTTTTTTTTACACGGGCCCTCTAGATCCCAGGCGTACCCGGATCTCTGGCGTCTTTCGGATCACATAACCTCGCTCCCAAAAGTTCTCTTCCCTCACACCAGCTGACAAATCATATGGTGGAAAACGGCGCCGATTTAAGTGAGCCAAAGCAAGATTAATTCCACCATTGGAACGCTATTTGCAATGCTATTTCACGAAATAATCGGGAGTTGACATAAAACGATGTTGGTTTGGAGCCTAACTTTGCACCGGTTAATTTTACGTAACAACAAACAAGCGGTCGCATTAAAATGAATGCACGCGTCACTGTCAATGTATTAACTACGTTTTGTTTCGCTAATCCAAGATTTACACAAGCTTCAAGGGGCCACGTGTTAATTTAACTACAACCAGTTTTCGCCTCGCCATGCTTTGATTGTGGAAAGTAATAGAACCAGAGGGGGTAGTCTCAAAACAAGCTTTTTGTGACGAGCCCCAGCCTGTGATTAGAACTGCCGAAATTACGAGACGCTTCTGTCTGTTTAACCTTGGCGTCGGTTGGCGTGGTCCAACAGTTTTTCGTGTGAGTTATGTGGTTTATTTCAAACACAAGTGGGGCTAAAACAAACACTCGTCTTATTACTTTATTTTATACTAATTAAATAAAAAATTAAACGTGTTAATTCAGTATTTCACAACTATTTGGTTTGTTTGGCTGTTGGGCAGCTGAATTTGGATGGCTTGCCTGCGTTACTTGTTGTTGCCTAGCAACCAGTAGGCGAGAATGTGAATGATGCGTTGTGTTGCGAACGTGGTTTTTTAAAATATTTCTATACTGGAGTAAAATTTTCTCACTTCACACTATGTTATGAGAGGAACCATAAATTATCTATCTTCAATGTAAAAATTATTTTATTTGTTTTGCGTAGTCATAACGTCTCGAAACGTGATCGTATCACATCATTCCCATTGAATTCAATGCAAATACGTGGATGTGCTCGATCGTCGCCAAAGTCTAGGTCCCTGCCCTAAGCTCGTAATATAGCACTGCCAAATCATATGAAATATATATAGAAGCATCCTTGGCCCAAGTGAGTAGCAGCCAGTATTCGGAGCTAATTCGCACATTTTTGAACAATGAATCGACTTTATCGTAATATTTAATATTTCGCTCGATCGTTCATAGGTGTTAACGTCTCGCTTGACAATGGAATTCTGCCTCAAGATTGGAAGGATGCCACGGTAGTCCCTATTTTTAAAAAAGGCGATATTAATGAACCGCTGAACTACAGACCCATTAGTCTCACCAGCACGGTTGTCAAGGTCTTGGAGAAAATTGTCAGTAAGAAAATTGAAAACTTCCTCGGAAACAAAAATTGGAAAAATACGTCCCAACATGGGTTTACTAAGAAAAGGTCAACTTTTACCAACATGCTTGAGGCCTACAATAAGATAAACACTGCAATCAATGACAATATCTCGTATGACGTCGTTTATATTGATTTCGAGAAGGCCTTTGACAAAGTTGACCACCAGAAACTTATCTATAAACTCAGTCATGCTCTCCCTAATAACAAAATCGTTAACTGGGTTAATAATTTTCTTTATAACAGAAGATTTAGGGTGAGAACTGAAAATGAATTTTCTAACTGGACTTCCATCACCAGCGGTGTCCCACAAGGCAGTGTCCTCTCCCCACTACTTTTTAACATTTATATTGCTGATCTTACTGAGCAGTTAAGTAGTGACGGGTTTCAGTTTGCCGACGACATGAAAGCTCTCAAAATCCACCACGGGGAACAAGATAGAGCGGAATTGCAGAACGATTTGGACAAGATTGCTAATTACTGTGACACTTGGTCTATGAAGATTAATAACAGCAAGTGTGCCGTTCTCCATGGTGGTCATCAAAATGTCAAGCAGCAATACTATTTACGTAATGTACCCATTCAAAGTAAAGAATCTGAGAAAGACCTTGGGATCTTCGTAAATCATGATCTATCCTGGACGGAACAATGTAACAGTGTTGCCAAGAAAGCTAACCGTACCATCGGGCTCTTTAAGCGAACCTTTGGGAAAATTCCAGCTGATAATTTTGGGATTATCTACAAAACATATGTAAGATCCATTATTGAATACTGCAATTCTATTTGGAGTCCCAGCCTGAAAAAAGACCAGACAATTCTCGAACGGGTACAGCGAAGAGCTACTAGGCTAGTGAATGGAACTAGAGGTATGAGCTACGAACAAAGGTTGGCCATGCTCAAGCTGCCAACCCTTGAGAAAAGAAGAAAACGCGGTGATTTGATCGAGTGCTTCAAAATTATGAAGGGGTACTACGACTTGGACAAAAATAACTTCTGGATGCCTTCGAAGTGTGCAAGTACCAGAGGTCACAACTCCAGAATTTTCAAGCCGCAAGCAAGGGTGAACACTGTGAAATCCTTTTTCACGCATCGTGTGATTGACGATTGGAACTCTCTGCCCCAGAGTGTCGTGGACGCAACGTCGATCAACACTTTCAAAAACAGACTAGACAAAATCATCTAGTTCGAAACTTGTATTTTTTATGATGGTTTTATTGAGAAGGAGCGTATAAGCAGAATGCTTCCTGCTCTCGATTTACATATTACATATTACATGTTTTCGAACAATCTCAGATCAACTACCGTACTCATTTGAACGAGCGTTCAGTTCACGCGGGTTTGCCTACTAACCGCAATGCAGGAAGCCGGAGAAACGTCTTCAAGTTCATCTTCCCGTGAACGCTCGCAATGAGAAGTCGATTCATTGTTGAAAAATGTGCGGATTAGCTCTGAATACTGGTTGCTACTCACTTGGGCTGACTTGAATCGGTGCGTTTTCCGCCATGTTTGATTTGCCAGCTAGTGTGAGGGCAGAGAACTTCTGAGAGCGAGGTTACGTGATCCGAATGACGCCGGAGATCCGAAGACGCCTGGAATCTAGAGGGCCCGTGTAAAAAAAGTTATTTGCGAGCGGGGTGGTAAGGGTTGCCCCCACCCCTCCCCCACCGCCCAAAAAAAACCTAACAAAACGAGCCGAGTGGGAATAAAATTCGCGGAAAACGGTTATTTACTATTTCCTTCAAACCTTTCATGAGGCCATACATGACGTATGGGATCGGTAATTATTTATCGAGGGGGGGGGGGGAGTCATGAAGTTTTTCGACCCTCTCAAGGGGAGATCGTAAATTTTTCAGATGCAGTCAAGAGGGGCGTGGGTCAAAAACAGACTGACCAACCAGAAGAGAAGGTCACTTTTGGACCTCAAAAATGGCACTTTAAGTAGTCAAAATTTCTAAAAACGCTTCACCCCC
>JAHWFP010234201.1:5029-19264 GCA_023313725.1 Lithobius niger | reverse complement strand
ATTTGGGCTTCCCCAAGAGTCTTGTATTTTGACAGGCTATTAAACGTAGAAGAGTTTGTGGAAATCGGACCATTATTGCGAAAACGGCCAGATATGCCTCGGCGAGGCATTTGGGTGCCTCGAGAAAAAAAATTTCATTTTTGGAAAAACAGGCGTTTTTCGGTGGCGCTCGTTTACACGCCCCCAAACGCAGGATTTTATTCGGGGTTCCTGAGAACTCGGAATAAAAGCTAGAATATAAGGGTTTAGTGCACACAAGATATGCAGAAAACAAGACCGCCAAAATTTAAGCAAAAATGACATGAAATAAAATACACTGTTTACATAAATGTTGACTTTGCCGTTTTGTATTTTTGGGGGACTAACGTTTTTGTGGCTCAGAGAACTTTAAGTAAATTTAAAAGTTACAAATTAAAAACACTGTTTTTGCAACCATTAACTAAATACTGTCCGCGCTGCTTGTTGCAGGAATATCGTACAAGTATTTGAAAACGGGGCAAAAAGACATTTATCTAGAAACACACTAGTTGGAAAGTACAAAGTTAATTTTGTTGTTTCGTTATAACAAATAAATGAGGCCATCTACTGCTCTGGTAATATGTCCCGTACGGATTCTGCCTCTGCTCAAGTCTAGTCATTTTTTTTTCTGGGATGACTGCGATAGGAACCCTCCGCCGCATTTCAATAAACCTAGCCGCTGCGATAGGGATCGGAGAATCGAATACTATGGGTACGCATAAAATGACCGGCTCTATTTACTGTTAAACTACTCCCACTGGGATGGTTTGAGGTTACCAAACAACTTGTTTACATATGCAATTTGACACTGAATGATTTTGAGATAAGACCCATAACTTAAATACAACAATACAACACTGGGAAGTTTTGTGGATTAAAACTAACAACCTTTTAACGACAGAGTTGACCTTTTGCCCTCAGAGGTAAGACAGATAGTTTTTTTTTTTTTAAAGAAAACCATTTCGTATAAAACTTAAAGAAGAGCCAACCGGGGACAGATTGCAGCTCCCGTAGAATATTCCTAATGAATATTTAATTAGTGTCGTTACAATCTTTGTTAATATTCTCCCACAAAGGGAGACGTTGATGGTGACAAAAAGAGTAAAACATAGGCACTTAAAATTTAGGTGTGAAGTCCAAAACGGGAATTAACTGGGAGTTGCTTTAAGATGAGCTCCCAACAGACTAAAGTGACAAAATTAAAAATGCAGGTAAAAATAATTTTCAGTCAATTTGTACTGAAACGAAACGTTTAACAATTAAATGTTTAACGAAAATGCTGTCTTGATGCAGCAACAATCACTAGATGCTTTCCAGGCTTGTCCAGTAGATTCTGAAGTTTTACGATTTAAAATTCAGCAAATACACTAGTTTTAGGTTTGGTTGCTCCTAGATGGAGCCACGGTTGTAGCTACAAACTACTCATTGTTTAAAGAAAACATGCACGGGAAATTTACTTTGTTAGATTTCCGGTTTACTTGCACAAGAAAAAAAAACTCTAATTTAGAGAAAACTATTTTAGGTTAGGGATTAAACCTTCGTTTTATTGGAAACACCAATTCAGTGCTAGAGCCATAATAAATGCATTTATTTCCACCCTAGACTGACATAGAATTCACACTAAAACATCGGTCCTACTTTTAACAAAAAAAAAGGACTGGGAAAAAAAACTATGTTTAAGTTTTTTATTTGCTTAAATTGCTTATCACGCTGGTTTTAATTTAGATTAAAATCCGGCAACTTTACTTTACCAAACTCTGGGAAAAAATCAAAGCACATAGGGGGAACACTTTTAATGCCGACCTTTAAATTACTTGTTTCCAACTTATGGTTGGGGGAAGTTACTCACGTAACTTAATCCATTCGTCAAAGCTAAACTCGCTAACTTTGGGTTTATCTGACATGACTAAACTTTTGTTTATATTACTAGCTGACAAACTTCGTTTTATTTTGCCTGTAGGAGGCAGGTTCAACGTATTTTCCGTTGATTGGTTACACCAACAAAGATGGCGACAGTCCATCCTTTGGTCAAGGGAGGGGACTTGGGTCTCATTATCACGTAATGGGTTGACTTCCGAAGTCTTTAGCAGACCCCTTTCGTCTGCGCTTGAGGACTTAACGACGATTGGCGGGAGCACTGTGGGGGTTTGGGGCTTGACCAATCCCGCGGGGCTGGTTTGATTACGGGGGCTTCCACGTTTCTTTGATTGACGTGGGCCGTTTCTGACGGGAGGCGTAGCCACCTCGGCTGGCACTGGAGAAATATCACGGGGCGTGGCGATTGCTGGTCTGCGCTGTAGGGTTAATGATTCTAATCCTGTCACGCCCAAAACGACATCGTAGAACGAATTGTTGACCGGTGTAATGCACGCTACTGTTTTTAACACGGTGCCATCATCTAACTTTAGGATTAGATTTACTTGATCTAAGGTGAACACTTGTTTACACAAGGCAGTTTTACATTTAATCTTACGTTTTAAGCGTGGCCAATTTCTGGCGAGCTTGGCGCTAACTAGCGAAACTGTGCTTCCGGAGTCGCATAAAATATTAATTTTATTTTTCCCTATGCTACCGGACAGAGTACTAGCCTTAAGAATTTTACTGGCAGTTTTCCCAACTGGGAAACATGCGTTTACTTGCTGGGGTTTCGAGTTAAGCTCGGGGCATTTACTACGAAAATGTTGGGGAGAATCACACACATAGCAGCGCCTAACTCTATCTTGATTTAGGTTAGTTTTTTCACTAGAGCTAATGTTTATGGCAGGGTTCCCTCCAGGGTTATCTGCGTTCACACTGACAGATCCGGCCGGATTAGCTGTCGTGTTGTGGTTACGGTTGTGACCACGCTGTTGACCAGTAGGTTTAGAACCTTGGTTCGACGGTGCAGCTATGGGCTGTGTTTTGGCTGCACGAGTGGCAGCTTCGGTAGCAATCTGTTTATTGCGGGTTGTGAACTCGTCACAAAGCTGGGCCGCTTCGGCCAGAGTTCCTAATCTGACTTGATCAGGGATCCATTTTCTGAGATGGGTTGGACACGATTTATAAAATTGCTCCAAAAGTACAAGATTGACGAGTTTATCGTAATCACGGTTAACCTTAGCCAAAGTTACCCAACGAGAGAAAAGAGTTTCTAACTCAAATGCATAATCCTGGAATTGCATTTGAACACCTTTTTCGAGAGAACGAAATTGCGTTTGCAAAGACTCTTTAGTCTGTACAAAACGGGCAAGCAGTTTATTTTTGACTATTTCGTAATCCTGCATTTCAGCGTCTGTTAGCTGATCACAAACTTTAATAAAGACCTCACCGACGAGGGGTTGTAACGCCGTGACCCATTGGTCTTTAGGAATCTTTTGACTAGTTAAAAGTTCGTTCGAAAATCTTAAGAAAACTGTTAATGTCAGTATTGGGTGTCCACCTATTTACTAGTCGAACTATGTCGGCCACTTTACCATGTTTTGCAACTGGATTCGGGGGAGTTGGGGGAACGCCGTTAGCTCCATTAGGAGCGGGGTTAAGATTTAACGTAGCAGCATTTAGCTTCGCTAGTTCGAGCTGCTTGTCCAGTTTAGCTAACTCCATAGCACTGGCACGGTCTTTAATTTGGGCATCTTGGTCCCTTAAAGCTAGTTCATGAGCACGGCGCTTGTCTGCGTCCGCAATTTCAAGTGCTCTTAACTTTAATTCTTCTGTTTTTAAAAACAGTTCATTTTCTTTGGTGGCTAATTCTTTCTTGGCGAAAATAGCCGCTTCTCTCCTTTCAATAGCGTTAGCTAGTGCATCGGAAAGTTCACTTAAATCAAGTTTGCCATCTTCGAGGGCTGCTCGTAAGATTTGTTGGGATTCTGCTCTAGAATCACTGACTGTAAATCCTAAGTTCAAACAGGCCTTCTTTAAGTCCTTGTTTGTGATATCACGAATGATTTCGTCTAATTCTTCCATTTCTGACATTTTTTTTTGTCTTAATGGTTAATGTGGTTTCAAAATAAAGCTTTTATAAATGAAACAAAAATTAAAAGCAGCCGCTTAAAATTTAACGTTACTTTTGAGCAGAGCGAATTAATTAAAAAACTTCTCTCCCAAATCCAGTAAGATTGCACATAAAAATACACTTCTAAAACCTCCAGCACTCTGGTATATGAATAGCTAAATTGCATAAATGCTATCAACTACAACACTCGGCTTGGCGGCCTCTAAGCATATGCAGTGTACACTTACCCAATTGTACAATCGCTGTACGGTCAGTCTGTCCTTCCGTTCCACCGTAGTACGGGAAGTTCGGCACTGATTTTCACGGGAGTCGATCGTCACTGGTGGGCGGTCAAATCCACGGGACTTCGGCTTTGCACGCAAAATCCACGGCTTGGCTGCACGGAGCGTAGTTTCCCTCTCAGGCCTCTTCTCCTACAGCATCGGTTGGGGTTGAGACGGCTCTTGACGGGAGGACGTCTACTGGAAGCGGCAGCGGCTGCTTCCTGGCGCCGGCAGTTGTTGGAGCTGCGGCGGGGGTTGTACTTTTTTATAACGTTAGTACGACTTCTGCTTCGTGACTTTTTAGCTTGTCACAGGCATCTGCTTCGTGGCCATGTTTGGCTAGACCACAGACATCTAGTTGGAAGTGGCTTGCATCCTTCTAGGCATGTAGCATGGCAGGGGGGGAAACGCTTGACGGGAACAGCACCTGTTCGTCCCACCACTGCCACCAGCTGTAACGGCGGACGCTACGACGGCATAGGTGCTTGTAACGCCCCCGGTTTCCCTGGTGTACGTGGAGTTTCAGTTTGAGGTTTCTACGGTGTTTACGACGACTTTTTTCGTTATACAACACAGCATGGACACTGTCCCAGCATGGGGGATGAAGCGCCGGTCCTAATTAAAGGGGCCTAACCTTAAACTGTCGGTATCGCTGCCACCAACGGTGGATTTAACTGTTTAACTAGCTAAAATCTAAAATTGGGCTACATATTTAATTTTACACTAAAATACAATTAATCAAGTCTAGCAAACGACTGAAGCTTGAAACTCCTGGTTTTATTTTTTGCGACAGAGAATGAAAGTACACTTTACATTATAGTTTGCTTCGAAAGCTTTTGAATACCAATTAATTAAATAGGCAACAAGTTTGCATTTACAAAAAGTAGCAAGTTTGAATATACACTTAGTATTTCACAAAATCAGACAAACACCCTTGGTTTGAATAAAAGTTAAATTTTCACATTAGAAAAAGTAAATCATGAGTGCTCCCGGAGACACCCGCAAGACTTGACAGCCGCAACTGATTAAAGTCTATCCGACAGTATGTTTCTACATGAACAACCGTCCACAGTTATGTTTCTAAGTTTTCCAAGTACAAAAAGATCAACCTCCCTTAGTTCCCTCGAGAACTGTTCTAAGTTATAAAAAGCCCGGCAATTTTACACTTAGGCATCAGTGTGTTTCAATTTGACTTCCACAAAGATCAAACCGTCAAGTAGTTTAAGTTAAAAATCCATTTAAAGTAAACTGGAAAAATTGGTTTTTAGTAAGAGAACCACTCTGACGTTATGGGGAGAGGAAACCTAAGATGCCGCTACAGGCGTCTCCACCATAATATTCTCTAGCTAGAGAGTTAAAGTTACGATTAAACTAAAATTTAGAATATGGGGGTCCTAAATTAAACTTTCAAAAGCTAAACTATAACATACGAACCACCACCATCGTGCCCGGCATGGCATTCCCCGGACATGGCGTCTCCACTCCCGACTGGCGTGACCCTTCTCTAGCTTGAGATCTGTGAGCTGTGCTATGCTAACTATGCATTCTGGGGCTGGGGTTTTATGCACATTACCGCAAGTAAGCGCGGACTCGCGGGGTAGCTATGGGGGTCTGATTGGCTGAGGGCCTCGAGAACAATGGAAAGTGGGAAGAGAAGTCGGTTGAACACAGGAACTGGGTGCAGAGCCGTTTGAAGGAATAGGGATGGAAAAGACAAGCCTGTTTTGAGTTTTACTCAGTTGAACTTTCGGAAATAGGCCTTTATTTTGAATTATTGGCTACGGATTCCATATTTACATGATTGCAACGTGATTTGGCTCTTGTTAAAGCTTATTACTTGGCTTTGGGTAATGCATAGAACATTACTATTAAATTAAACAAGCTTTAACGGTAAACGGCAGTGTTAGACACCACAACTAGTTTTGGCTGGGGAGGGGGCAAAATTGGGTAATTCGAAGTTTTTGCACAGTTTGACTTTCGGATTTGGTTTGAACAGATCTTTTTAAGAATTCTTTTAGTGTTTAATAGTAGGTCAAGCTATTCGTAGGTTTTGGTAGGTCTCAGTCAGGTCGGAGGAGAACTAAAATAAACATATATACACTGAAAAATTCGTGTCCGGTAGAATGCCAGGTCGTAAGACGTTTATACGTTTGGACATATGGTAGCGTTTCTGGGGGTAAAAGAATATAAATAAAGTATAAATGTGGTTAAATAAATTAGCTTAGTTGAATGCTATAACGCATTAAGTTACAGAGAACATTTAACGTTTAAAATTTTAAAGTTAAAATTCGATCGTTGTGGAAATTTTTCATATGGATTGCGGCCGACAAACACAATAAAAAATATCACTGCAAATTGGTAGTCTGTATAAAACCTCATACAATACACTAAGCTAATATGTTCGGGCTTTTTGCCCTGAAAGAAAAGGATAAAATGAAGATACAAAAAATAGAGTTTTTATAATGGCGGTCATGACGAAAGTGCGATGTAGTCGGTTTTGGTCAATCTTCAAATGTAGTTTTAATGGTCTTCAAGGAACAAAGTCCGGATTTGGGCTTCCCCAAGAGTCTTGTATTTTGACAGGCTATTAAACGTTGAAGAGTTTGTGGAAATCGGACCATTATTGCGAAAACGGCCAGATATGCCTCGGCGAGGCATTTTGGTGCCTCGAGAAAAAAAATTTCATTTTTGGAAAAACAGGCGTTTTTCGGTGGCGCTCGTTTACACAATATCTGTGATGAAAATGCGTTTAGTCCCGTCTGGACTAGTTTCTAAACATCTGTTTTTTGGGATGTGGGATTATTTTCGTATAATTATTAATAAAAACATTAGCTACTGCCTGTTTCCCTAACTAAACATCTTGGGAACACCTGGAAATTGCCAGTGAATGCACCTGGAAAAGTCAGGGAAATTAAGAATTAAAAAATTGTGTGAACCCTGTACCAACAATCGGAATTCCTAGCCACCGAAGTCAAAATGGACTTCGGGACTGCTCTGTTCATTCCATGCCACACTGAAGTCCCCACTGCCGTACTCAGGGAAAACGACAAAATTGTACGACTGTGTCTCCGCGCAGGTTCTCAAGCCGACATCCTCGCCATGGCCATCAACGCACTCTGCGAAAGATTAACCCTCGAGTCAAGCCAGAAAAACATGAAGCACCTCCATTTCCTCATCTCTGAGCTCTTCAAGAAAATGTCATTCGCAACGTTTCATTCATTCATTTGGTTCACAAAGGCCCTATTCAACTCTACTCTCTTACTCAGAGACATTGCATTGGGCACCACGTCAAACCTTAATGCATCCACAAAGCACATTCTTCGGAGCCAACCTTTGCACGAAACCGACACCCTATTCAGAAGCCGCATTTCGACACTCGCCCCTCACCTCGACATTTCTTGAAAGCCTAAACCCAAGCCGTCATCAACCCAACCCTTTCGGAAACTGTCTCAATCCAATCCACCAAATAAAACTCAAGCTCCGGAAACGCCCAAAACCTCCAGACAACCTTCACAACACAAAGCTCAAACCTCTTCACGACAAAGAAATAACCAGCCCTTTCAAGGGAACAACAAACCTAACGATTGAAACCACAACAAGAACGGCAGGAGCTCCACTCCCGACAACCGCAGCAAATACTCCTCCACCTCCAGCAAAAGCAGGTCTCATCATAGGCAATGACTATGCCCACGATCGCCCCGTAGGCGGTAGACTTCGTTATCATCTACACGCATGGCAACAAGTCACAGACGACAAAACTATCCTCTCCATCGTTTCCCATGGCTTTCAACCTACCTTCATCTCAAAACGCCGACTCTTACCCTCCCCGCCCTTGGGACTTTGCAACCAAAACCTCTCCAGCTCTCACCAAAGAAGTAAACGAGCTCTTGGACAAAAACGCAATACGCCTCTGCCCCGATCATTCCAGACCTGGCTTCTACAGCTCCATCTTCCTGAGACCAAAAAAGTCCGGCGGCGAGAGAATGATATTCAACCTAAAGCCGCTGAATCAATACATGCACAACGACCACTTCAAAATGGAGACTCTACAGTCCATCCGTCTCTCGCTGAAACCCCTGGAATGGTGTAACGGCGGACGCTACGACGGCTCAGGTGCTTGTAGCGCCTCCGGTTTCCTGGTTTGACACGGAGATTCAGCTTAAGGTGTTGCGGTGATTATTGCGACTTTTACGGCATGAGCACAGCAAGGGCTACTGTCCCAGCATGGGGGATGGAGCCCAGGGTCCTAAATTAAAGGGGCCTAACCTTAATACTGCTGGTATTTTGCTGCCACCAGCGATGGAAATTTAACCGTTTATCAAGAGCTAAACTAAAAATGGTTCACATATTTATTTACACTTAAACAGTTAATCGACTAGCAAACGAACTGAAGTTAAAAACTCCTGGTTTTTATTATAACATCAGAGAATATGAAAATTACACTTTACATTGAGTTTGCACGGAAGCTTTTGATATAAAGTATTTAAAAAGCACTAGTTTGAATTTACAACATGTAATTCGTTTTCACAAGTTTTGACTAAAACGACGTTTGTGTTTCAGAATAAAACAACCACTTAATTTTTCGAATAGAAAAAGCAATACTGAACGCTCCGCAGAGTCGTCCGCAAGATTGAACAGCCCAGGCTGGTTACAATCTATCAAACAGTATGTTTCAAACACGCATGAAAGATCAACCGTTTCACAGTTTTGTTTCTAAGTGATAAAACAGAGCCTTAAACCTCCCAGAGTTGCTGTTTACAAGTCAACTCCTCAAATTATAAAAGCCTCGGCTACTTATAAAGTCCGTCTGGAGTGAATAACCAATGAATCCCACACAAAGATCAAACCGTCAGTTATTTGAATTAAAGTTTTAAAACAAATAAGAAAGATTTTGGTTTTTAGTAAGAGAACCACTCTGACGTTATGGGGTGAGAAACCTAAGATGCCGCTACAGGCGTCACCACCATAATATTCCCTAGCTAGAGAGAGTTTAAGTTACGAATTTAAACTAAAATTTAGACTTGGGGGGTCCTAAATTAAATTTTCAAAAGCTAACAACAAACATACGAACCACTACCATCGTGCCCGGCATGGCATTCCCCGGACATGGCGTCTCCACTCCCGACTGGCGTGACCCTTCTCTAGCTTGAGATCTGTGAGCTGTGCTAACTATGCATTCTGGGGCTGGGGTTTTATGCACATTACCGGAAGTAAGCGCGGACTCGCGGGGTAGCTACGGTGGTCGGATTGGCTGAGGGCCTCGAGAACAATGGAAAGTGGGAGGAGAAGTCGGTTGAACAAAGGGACTGGGTGCAGAGCCGTTTGAAGGAGTAGGAACATGTAAAACGGAAAAAGATAGGCCTGTTTTGAGTTTCACTCAATTGAACTTTCGGAAATGGGCCTTTACTTTGTATTATTGGCTACGGATTGAATATTTACATGATTGCAACGTGATTAGGCTCTTGTTAAAGCTTATACTTAGCTTCGGGTAATGTCTAGAACATTACTATTAAATTAAACAAGCTTTAACGGTAAACTGTAGTGTTAAACACCACAACTAGTTTTGGCTGGGGAGGGGGGCAAAAATGGGGAATTCGAAGTTTTTTGCACAGTTGGACATTCGGATTTGGTTTGAACAGATCTTTTTAAGAATTCTTTTAGTGTTTAATAGTAGATCAAGCTATTTGTAGGTTTCGGTGGGTCACAGTCAGGTCCAGGGGAGAACTAAAATAAACATATATACACTGAAAAATTCGTGTCCGGTAGAATGCCAGGTCGTATTACGTTTATACGTATGGTAGCGTTTCTGGGGGCAAAAGATCATTATAAAAAGGCTAAATAAATGAATAAATAGTTTAGTTTAATTATATGCTAAAACGCATAAAGTTAAAGTGGAGGTTTGAACCATAAAGTTAACGGACAATGTCTGATCTAAGTGAAAATTTTTCATAGTAGTTGCGATCGTTCAAGCACAATAAAAAATATCACACTTCAAAAAGGGTTGTCACTATAGGGACACATGGTTCAGTACATTTCTCCTAAAACACAACTAAGCTAGAGTTTGGGCTTTATGCCCGAAAATTGAGAGTAATGAAAGTACATAAATACAGAGTTCAAATAATGGCAATGGCGGCCATGTTGAAGGTGCGATGTGGTTTTAGGGTGATCTTCAAACGTGAATTACTGGTACTTCCGGGTGGAAAGTCCGGATTTGGGCTTCCCCAAGCATCTTGTATTTGGGCAAGCTATAGATGTTGAAAATTTGGAATGATTCTGTCCATTAACAAAAAAACGGCCAGATGTGCCTCGGCGAGGCATTTTGGATGCCTCAAGAAAAAAAAATTTCAATTTTCTTGAAAAACAGGCGTTTTTCGGTGGCGCTCGTTTACAATGGACAACCTCAATAGACCTCGAAGATGCGCATCTCCATGTCCCACTACACAAGAAATTCCTCCACTACTTCTGTTTCATCTATCAACAGAAAGTTTACGAGTTTCAGAGCCTTCCATTCGGCCTCAATGCAGCCCCTCGCATTTTCACTCTCCTCCTAAAACCCATCCTAAGCCACCTCCACCGTAACCAAATCGGAGCAAACGCCTTCCTCGACAACTGGCTCCTCAACAACATCAATCCTCATCACCACTTTCACCATTCGCCTCCTACACAATTTAGGCTTCGGAGTCAATTGGAAAAAATCTCGACTTCAACACGCACAGACCTTCATCTTTCTCGGCGTAGAATTCAACTTGCAAGAAGCCACAGTCACTCCATCCGTGGAAAGGAAAAACAACCTCCTGAATCACTGCCTCTCCTTCTCCCAGTCACCAAACAACTCTCTAACTTCCCCTGAATTCACTCATAGGCAAAATGTATTCCATGGCCGACCCACTACCCTACGGCCGATGGATGACTCGCCCTCTCCTCCTGAATCACTGCCTCTCCTTCTCCCAGTCACCAAACCACTCTCTAACTTCCCTGAACTCACTCATAGGCAAAATGGATTCCATGGCCGACCTACTACCCTACGGCCGATGGATGACTCGCCCTCTCCATCATTTCCGCATAGACATCTGGGGCTACCGTCTCCCGTCAACCAAGAAGTCCATGTCATCCGACAACAACTTTCCCTGGTACTGCCTCCATTGGTGGATGGACACCTCAAACCTATCCAAAACAATGCCTCTCCACAAACCTCCTCCGGATCTTCTTCTACTCACCCGACGCATCCCTAACGGGATGGGTGGCACACATCCTGGACAACGAAATAAGCGGAACTTGGCCTCCCAACACGAACGAACACATCAACGTTCTGGAACTAAGAGTAATTTTCAAGGCCCTACTCCACTTTCGTCACCTCATAGCGGGCAAGATCGTCCATGTCCAGGCAGTCAATACCACGGCAGTCGCCTACATCCACAGGGAAGGAGGAACCCGCTCACGAGTCCTACACCAAATCACCTCAGAAATATTCAACACGACTCTCCAACCACTCCACATTCCCGGCAATCGGAATGTAATAGCTGATGCACTGTCTCGAAAGAAACCACCATCAGGAGAATGGTCCCTTAAGACAACAATTTGCGAACTCTTCAACATCTGGGGGAAACCCATGATCGACCTCTTCGCCACGAGGCACAATGCCAGACTTCCCCAATTCGTCAGCCCAATTCCGGACGACCTGGCTTGTGCAGTCGATGCTCTAACCTTTCCGTGGAAGAATCTGTACGCCTACCTCTTCCCTCCATTCAAACTTCTTGACAAAAATCGAACAAAGCTAGGGACTGTTTCTTCTGATTGCATCAAATTGGCCAGCAGCTCCGTGGTTTCCTCGGCTCCTAAACCTCCTCACAGACCAACCAAGAGCCCTATCTCAGCAGAGGGGAACCAAATTCCATCCGAACTCCAAAATCTTACATCTTACGGGTGGCTACTTTCATCCAACTCATCGAAGAGACTGGAATTTTTGAAGAAAAGTCCACCCGCATCGCCAGCAAAGCCCTTTGGGACTCCACCAACAAACTGTACAACAGTCACTGGGAGCGATGGTTTCATTGGTGTAAGCGAAGGAAAGTTAATCCGATCAACCCCCCTATACAAGACCTAGTTTTCTTCACTGACCTTTTCAAGGATAAACTCAAGGGCTCAACTATTCTAGTCTATCATTCGGCCTTAAATTCTGTCTTCAAGGCTGCCGGGAACAGACACCTTCTCGAAGATTACCGAATCTCCTCCCTTCTGAAATCCTTTGAAATCGAAAGACCGTCAATTCATCAAACCTTTCCAAAACGGAACCTGTCACTCGTCCTGGACTCACTAGCAAAGGACCCATACGAACCCATCCAAACCTACCACATCAATCACCTAACGAGAAAGACTGTCTTCCTAACTTCTCTCGCTTCAAGCCTCAGCAGCAGTGAAATGCAAGCTCTTTCAAGCGACCCCGCCTACTGCTTCTTTTTCGTCAACTGCAAATTTATCCTCTTAAGACCTCGGCCAGACTTTCGAGCTAAAAAACAGAAGACATGCGAACCCTCCAAACCCATCATCATTCCTGCCCTTACGAAATCTACGATGAAGAACCAGAAAGAACTCTGCCTTGTTCAGGCGCTGCGCTACTACATCAAGCGTACAAGTGACCCTGAATGCCAGAGGACGCATTCAACTCTTCCTTCCCTTCACCAAAGGCACTGACGTAACCTCACCAGCAATGATCGCAAATTGGATCAAAACAGTTATCAACAGGGCTTACAACGACCAGAACATCAACTGCGTCGACAACGACATCAAAGTTACGGCACATGAATTCAGGGCACTGTCAACCTCATGGGCTTTTCACAATCGAGTCTCCATCGCCGAAATCCTTCAAGCTGTGCCAAACTGTCTTCAGGAACATGGCAAGACAGGAACATGGGCTACAACGTCTGGGATCAGTTGTAACAGCCAGATGCATAGTCCAACCCCCTTAAGCACTCAATACAGAAACGAAAACCTCCAGAAGACGGAAGGAAGACTTCCCAATGAAGACCTCCTGAAGATAGAAGGAAGACCTCACCTCTAAACAAACGGCCCTTTTCAGGGCCACCATATCCTACGAAAGAGATCCAAATACCTGTTTCTGTTTATTTTTCAATAAAAGTGCGAAGTTTGTTATACTTTTTAGGGAAACCAGCCCTCAACCCGGGGTAACTTGTCATGATGGTGCCCGCCACCTAAATTGACGAGGTCAACTGTAAATGCAATCTAATTTACAGGTAGTAGAAATTTTCACGACGACGACTAGAAACCTTAATTTTTTCCGGGTCAAAATTGTTTTCTATCGTCTTAACGAAAATTTATACTACCTGTAAATACCCACCCAACGTCCCCTCTTGAGCCACCATCATGATTGACATATCGAGAGTCAAATAGATGGCCACCATGGGTGAGCGATCTGCTTTCATAGGCGGATGAAACTGATTATTTGAAATGGACAAGACATCGTGGCTGCTTCCCTGTCGTTTCCCAGGGTTGATCCACACTCAAGATGTTATGAAAACACTCTCTGATCAACGTGCTCATCCTCAACAAAGCCGCGCTCTCTCCTTTCACCGGCGATAGTCCGGCATAAAGCCAAAAACACTTTCCAGCTTAGTTATGTTTTAGCTGCTGAAAACACGATATTTTTTATTTGTAACAGGTGACGACTTTGATTATTTATGAAAAATGTCCGATGTTCAAACCAGTTTAAATCTAACCTAAACTGCGATATAGCCCTTTAAAAACTAGCTGGAACATTTAATTTTTTTATTTGTGCACTTAATGCATTTTGGTAAACTTAAATTCTTGCCATGAACCCTACCGGAGCTCCAATGTTTATGTTTGTATATTTTCACGGACCCAGTGTATGATTTTATGTTTATTTTTTATAGCATCTCCGTCCAAACTCCGACCGTAGTGAACCTCTAAAAACGTAAACAAACTAGC
>JAHWFP010234199.1:21531-50320 GCA_023313725.1 Lithobius niger | reverse complement strand
GAGTGAAGTCGTAGTGACATCGAATGAATAAACTAAGATATTATTTATTTATTTTATTTACTTATTTATTTTTGTAGCAACTTTGCAATAATTTATTTTGTTTGTTTATGGGGTGTATTTTACAAAAAAATTGGACTGCATTGAGGCTTACGTTACGTCTTACTTGAATTAAACGGAGTACAACTGCCTAATAGTACAGCCGCTGTGAAAAAAAGTCCCTGGCCCACTTTGTTTCCGGCTGTGCCTTCTGCTTGCCCCCCCCCCCCCAAAAAAAAAAATTCAGTCATGACGCCATCACTGACTACTTTCAATCGGTGATAGTGCCTGTTTAAGAAGGCACGTGGCTTGTTTGTTGTGTAGAAAGAAATTTATGTCTTCCTTCAGTGGCGTAACTAGGATTTTGATTAAAAAGGGTTAAAGGGTTTAACGAGCGTTAACCACTCCTGGTCATCTGCCCGAAGCCCTAAGGCCCTATGTCTGCAACAGCCAGATTCCCAGGCGGTCACCCACCCACCCAGGCGGTCACTAGGATTTTGTACTGAGGCGGCAACAATAGGCATTTAGCCGAATGGTGTGGAGGGAGAACCGAATAAGAGCCCCGGAAGCTGATGCATTTTTGCTATTTTCCGACATTTTCTGGCCTTGTAAAGTGCCGTTGGAAACATTTTTATAACACCAGTTTTGCTGACTGCATTAAACGCATAAAAAAAATTTTGTAATGTAAATCTTTCAGTTTTTCATACGAGATAATCATTTTTTAACAGTGATACTTTGTTAGAAATGTTGGGAATTTTAAGCAAATATGGAGTTAGTAATTCTTACTGTTTATCTTTACTGATTTTCGTATTTCTCCATTGGTTACCTGGTTACTTTAGTGATTTGACCTGCGTCTTTGACCTCTAAATGCAACCACCTGACGGTAAATAATTTTTCAGCTATGGAAAAAGTGACTTGGCCAATTTGTTTAATAAGCTTTCAAAATATCACAGAGGGGGCGAATCGCCCCTTTGTCCCCCCCCCCCCCCCACACACACACTAGTTACGCCACTGTCTTCCTTTGCCTGTTGAAAGTAAGGGCTGGATAGCGGGAAATGGCTGTAGATGCAGCCTGTCCTTTGGTGGCAATCTCCCTTTAAGCTATTTCTCTGCGCTTGGAAAAAAAAAAAGCAACACTTTCGTGTATCTAGAAAGTGTTGCAAGGGAAGGAACGTTGGCAATTTGTGCCGCTGGTGTCGCCCTTGGCTGACAGAAAGAGGCGACCGAACAAATCGGGCGCATCATGACAAATATGGCGCTTTCGGTGGCCATATTGTCTAATCCAGTCGCATACGCTATTTTTCATCCAAGATCCGGCCGGTACGGTACTGTAGTAGAGCCGTGTACCGTTTAGCTTTTCAGTGGTAACAACAGATGGCGCCCTGTGCTAAAATTTTTTCCTGATTTTTCCATCTCGTCATAGTTATTTTTCGTTGTTTTTTTTCCCGGCTTATGTTGCACTAGAATAACGTAAAATGATCAGCTGAACTACTTGTTCCCATACTTTTTTGGGGGCAAACGCTTAGTTTTGTCCTATAAATCATCGAAACTTGCTTTCTTTGGTGTCAATCACCGCTTTATGCTTGTTCCCCGCTGCAGAGTAGCCTTTCCACAAGTCACGGTGCGTTTCCTTGCGCAGATGCCTTGTGTAAGGCATCTGTTGGTGTAGCTTGAAGTTAAGTAAGTTCAAGGTGTCGTGCAGGACGCCCTATTCTTCTCATGTTTGTTTTTTTCATCGTCAAGGCAACAAAGTGCCAATTGTTACTTTCCAGGGGTGCGTAAAATTCTTACAGGACAAAATTTCCCACAAAATTTTCCTATTACCACAGCCTTTCACTATGTAGGCAAACCATTTTTCAGTCAATTTCTTCAGTTCTCTGAAATTTCCCCGCGAACTTCGTTCTAGCGTTCTGGCATGTTCTGCACCCCTGTTACTTTCTATTTTGAAACATTTCGAATGGGGTAAAAAAACCAAATTTTAAGAAATACAAGAAGTCATTTAATCATGTCAAACACCCAATTTTGATACCCCGAGGTCTCAAAATTTGATATTTAGCGTTAGAAATAATAGGCCAGTAAGCTTTGGATTTGATTTGAATCATTCCGTACCTTCCCAAACCACCGAACAGAGCGAACAGAACGCACCACTGTTAAAGACAGTTTGGCTCCAAACTTGGCGTCGCGCGTGCGCAGTAACGTTCCATCACCGTTTAGTACCTTACGAAACTGCCGTAACAGCTCAGCAAAATCAACACGCTCAACAGAGCACTCGTTGCGTCATACCTTTAACGTGACCAGACGTGGCTAATTGATTGGACCAGTCTAAGGATGTAGCCAGGCGCGAGCAATGCCAAATTGCAAACCATCTCGGAGAGGTGGTTACGGGTGTGTGCCAGTGGTGAAGCTTTTGAGCATGCGCCAAGGTACGGAAACAGATTCATCACTGACGATGGTTGACGTAAGCAAGCCAAATCAACACGTTTATAGCAGGAAATGAGCTGAACTGTCACCAACAGTGGTGCGTTTGGTTTGTTCTGTTCGGTACTTTAGGAAGGTACTGATTGTTTCACACCGGTCAGTCAATCTTGATTCGTCTTCCGTGTGTGCACACGAAAAATAGGGGATCCAGATTCAACGCACGAGCAAGATCAGTGGTGAAATGGAATAGCGATTTTTTTAAATGCAGCAGAGATGTGACATTTTGTATTTTTTGCACACGAAAGTTCTGAGGAAAGTAAAAGAAAGGTCACCGAAAATTTAACAAAAGGGCAACAGCAGACCAACAATTGGTGTCATTCTAAGGTGGATTCGAAAAAGGGTCAAAGGATTTTTAGCGAGCGTTAACCGCACCCGGTCATCTGCCCGACGAAGCCCTAAGGCCCTATGTCTGCAACACCCGGAATGGATTCTCAGGAGGTCACCCACCCAAGTACCCATCGAGGCCAATACTGCCTAACTTCGGCGATCTGACGAGAACCGGTGTTTCCAGCACTGCAAGGCCGCAAGGTGGATTCCTGTAGTTAACTTCAATAATGATTGTTGCTGCTTGTTATAAAACAATTCTGCTTAGCTCTGAAAGCCTGCATCTATGAAATAAGCCAATCTATCGTTTCTAACTGCCTATTTTGAGACCTACTGCACGTGCGTCAAGTATTGTTAGGCGTAGGCCATGTGCTGTTGTTACCGTCTGCAGTACTCATTTTCTGGTCTTTGCAACGCAAACAGCATTGCAGCGACTGCAAGAGACCCGATACATGATGTGTTAGCCACATCTCTCAGTTGGTCATTGTTTTCTTCCCTGGTGCCCCTTATCACACCCTGGATTGTTTCTTCTTCATGGGGGCATGGCTGTTGGGCCATTCTCGGGAGAAGCTTTCATTTCAGGCTTCTCATTCCTAAGGTACGTATCAAATCTTTTCTTCTTGAGAACCGTCTGAATCGACTCTTTGACCGAGGGTACACGTAGGTTTCTTACGTCGCTTTATCTTACGTCGATGTAGCGCTTAGAGCGCTTTAAGAACCTCCGTGTAACCGCCTAAACCCATTTTCAAGTCGCTTTATCTCAAACCACCTCGATACGTCGACGTAAGGAAGGACTGCTTCCTTGTGATTGGTTGAAAAGTGCGCGCGTAAACGTCACGAATCTAGGACGGCCACATGTCACTTCGTTAAAACGAAGTCGAAAGCCAGCTAGCTGAATGGGGACGTGGGAATAAAGAGGGGTTTGCTTGATGGGGGGATTAGATAAACGCGACGCAGGAACCCCCGCTGTCGTTTTAACTCACTCCAACTACAACCTCCATGTAACCACCTCTCTCCTAAAGCGATGTGAGTTCAAGTCGACGTAAGGTAAAGCAACGTAAGATGAAGCGACGTAAGAAACCTACGTGTACCCTCGGTCACTGACTCCCTCGGGGTAAGTCAGTCCTACTCTTACAGTGGAGAGATATGGTCCGGGGTTTTCTTTTTTCCTGGAAGAAAAAACCCTGGGGTTGCAAAAAAGGTGAGCTATGGTAAGGGGGAAAACAGAAGGGGAGGGAAAAGTCGAGGTGGTCGAACCCCGAGGATTTTGTGCTGAACCCCCGAGGAAGTATAGAGTAGAAACCTGTAGGGAAAATATTCCACCTTCTAATATCCCAAGGAAAAATGATGTAGTGAGTTATGCATCCGAGGGTGTTTTAACCAAAACCCCAGGGGTTCCTACCCCTCGACTTGCACAAGAGCATATCTCACCACTTTTAACTTTTCAGAATCCCTGGGGATTTCCCCAAAACCCCCAGGGTTCGACCACCTCGGGTTTTGCTTTCCCCTGGAATAATTTACCCCTTACCATATCTCTCCACCAATAGTGCGTTCTTTTGTCTCCTTACATCCGTGCGCCTCTCTTCAAACTTCCTTTTCAATGCCACTTGTTTTCTTGACCATGCTGTTAAGTACCCTGGGTGGGTACCATAGGCTAATGAAGCGTCCTTTGGCCTCATGGATGTGAGGGCATGCTCCTTCTAGTGTGCTTGAATGCTTCACTAGATCTATGAATTCATTCCGAGCGATGGACTTCAGCTGGTTAGTCGGATGTCTAGAATTATAAGGAATTTCACGTCCATTCTTAGTTCGTTTTTCATACGGTGGGGAGATATGGTAACGGGTAAATTAACCCCGGGGAATGCGAAACCCGAGGTGGTCGAACCCTGGGGGTTTTGAGGAAATCCCCAGGGATTTTGAAAAGGTAAAAGTGGTGAGATATGCTCTGGTGCAAGTCGAGGGGAGGGAACCCCTAGGGTTTCGGTGAAAACACCCCCTTGATGCATAGCTCACTACATCATTTTCCCCTGTGATATTAGGGGGTGGAATATTTTCCCTACAGGTTTCTACTCTATACTTCCCCGGGGATTCAGCACAAAATCCTCGGGGTTTGACACCTCGATTTTTCCCTGCCCTTCTGTTTTCCCCCTGACCATAGCTCATCTTTTTGCAACCCCAGGGTTTTTTTCACCCAGGGAAAACGAAAACCCCGGACCATATTTCTTCACTGATAGAGTCGATAGTTGATCTCAATGCTGTCTGTTGAGGAACGGCAGGTCGGCAGGGATCCGTTTGTCTCTAACCCGACCGTTAAATTGAGATCGGGTCCCAACCATTAATCGTAGCGAGCACCTGTTCAGTTTCACCTCTCTTTATAACTGTTAGAACGTTGTTGACAAATTTTTTTTTAACAATTTTAAATCTGGTCTAGATTCTGTCGCGTAGTGGTCCAGATGTTGGAATCCCATCTGCACAATACTTGCAGAACTAGAATGCCTCATTTGGGCTCCTCTCGTCTGCCAGAACGTGCGTCCCTTAAACTGTATATGTAGATGGAAGCCAGCACCTTTAACAATGCACGGTGTTTCTCATAGTCCCCTTATGGAACAGCCAGTCTTACTGCTGTTTTTTTTCAACATATCCCGAATTAGCCTGTGGTCAAGGGCTAGAAAAAATTTTCCACATCAAACGACACGATCCTGTCTTTTGTCAAAAGTTGGTACTGCAAACTCTTACTGTTTGGTAACTTTTGGTGTCTTGATGCATTGGTAACACCTCAACCAACAAAAGGCACGTTACCTGGATGGAATCACCCAGTTGTACCCAGATGTCTTCCACACGTCACCCAGAGCAACCGGACCACGTCACCCAGAAGAAGGCTTCTCACCCGGATCGCAGAAGCAGCCGCTCACGAGCTTTATCTTAGAATGGCTTTGAGGGAGTGGGAAATGGTAATCATAGCAGATAACAGATGGTGCTATACTTTTTAATTCTGATACATCGCTGTCTGCAATGATGAAACATCACACGTTTCCAGTATTAAAAATGCAGATTCTCATCTTTTTACACTTAATGTTGATTTTGCATGGTGCTAAATACTGATGGAAGTAGCAGCTACGCGTCAATTTTATGATTTCAAATATTTTTTTTTTAGAATCAGGAGCATATAAAGACTGCCGTAACGAGGAGTGGTGAATTAAAGCTCTGTATTATGTATGACAGTTGGAAATTAGCCAATAGCGAAAATCATACACTAGAAATAACGTAGTTCAGTAAGCCACCTTTATGCACTTAGGTTTCGTCGGAGTGGCATGACCCGGATTCGAACCGGCTACCCAGTTCGCCTCCAGATCACTTACATAGCGCCTTAATCGCTATGGCCACATCCTCCACTGGCATAAAGATAACTCACTGAACCCGTTATTAAGGTCACAACCGTGACCAGGGCTCCATTCGACCGAAATTCACTTGGCCATAGACAAAGGAGAGGGAAGACAAATCATACATTCAGAAGGCTCAATAAAGGAGAAATAAATAGACATAAATCGCTGGAAATAATATTAAGGAAAATTGGAAATTAGCCAATAGCGAAAATCATACACTAGAAATAACGTAGTTCAGTAAGCCACCTTAGGTAAGTGCATAAATGTGGCTTACTGAACTACGTTATTTCTAGTGTATGATTTTTCGCTATTGGCTAATTTCCAATTTTCCGTAATATTATTTCCAGCGATATATGTCTATTTATGTATGACAGTAACAGAGCCGAATTTGTGCACCATAAAAATACCACCACCTTATAGTGATTTTTTAAGGCATGGTTCAAAAGATGGGAGGGAATCTGGTGACCTATCTAAACACTAGATTACAATGAGCGTTTTTCTAAACACACCGGAAAGCTCAACACGGTCACCGCAGCTCAGCAAAGTAGTTGCCAAATTCTCGGTGAATTTTGCGATCCCTCACCGTGACGTCACCGGTGACACATCTGTCCCGCCGACTTCAGAAGGTGGTTTTTCCGCTGATTCCACCAATTAAAGGTGGTGTACCTGCAGTTGTTCTTCGTTATCATTATTGATGGAAACGAAATTAAGAAATAGTGGATACTGTCGTCACACGCAGTGTCCCCATGAAGCGAAAAGAAGGCAAGAAGTCACGTGACTGTAGGCGTATTTTATGGGCTGAAATTTAACTTAAAACTGCTCAGCAACGGAATTACGGGAAGCAAACCTTCTTAAACCACTTCTGTCGTGCACTGCGCGCATATTTGCTCATCGGCGAATTAACCGACTCGGCTCAAAAACTATTGATGCGTGATACCTCTTTCACGTGTCTTCATTTTCGTAGCTCAGTGAATTAGAGTTCGTTACTTTTTGTTACTATGGAACTTTATGTACTCCTGTACTTCTTTTTATATCAAATTGTAAACTAAAAAATGTATATGTATATATTTTAAAATATATTTTGTAGTTGGTTATCTACTAATTTATAACTAGGCCATTGAACGCAAACAAGCCAACCGGTCTTTAATAAAAAAGATAAAATAAATCAATAAAAAAACAACGTAAAGTTAACTTTAGCGGTTAAAAGTTTTTTGGGCGGGATGTTGTTTAGTTTTACTTTAGTTTATGAAAATATATGTTTTTCGAAATCCTCAAACTGAAGCGCCATGACAGTCCAACATGAAACAGTCTACAACATCCGGTATTATACTGTGTGTAGCCTCTTCCTAATAAAGAATCCCGTATATGTGGAATTTATTCTGCGACTGGCTCCATATATATACCAAAAAACACACGGCCAAGGAGACAGTTATTGCCGGGGATGGCAGTAAACAAGCTGGACATGCAAACCAAATTTGGGAAGAGGGAGGGAGACCGGCGCCTGAAACGGCAATGGCCTAACTCTGACCACGATAAAAATACCCACCATTCGTTTACGAATATTGTCTAGCTGTGGCCACAATATTGGCTGTTTTGGACTGGCTCCCTGTCTCCGCAAACGTAACTCATTCAGTTTTTTTTTTCTTCCTTTTCTTTCACATTTTCGTTTAGCTTTCTGTTTGTCCATCTCCTTTTCTTCATTCCCGGGCCCATCTTTTTTATGAACGCCTTCCCTCCCACATCCGCCATTAGGGCTAGTTGTGACCGACTTCCGTCCAGTATTGGAGGAAGGTTTTGTGTTGAAATGGAAGACAGTGGTACCACTTTAGGGAAACGCTTCGTATGCAAATAGGGACTAGGGCTCTTCCCTCTTTCTTTTCTCTTTCTCTTCTCCCCTCCCCCGACCTCCACCCCCACCCCATTTACCCCGTTCACGTTGTCCATCCGTCCAACAAAAGTTTGCCCAACCCTCCATCAAGTTTGAAATGAATGTCCATGCGAGCGTGTAAAGAGAAATGACTGACTTTGGGAGTGTTTGAAAGCAGTGCGGGTCCCTCAGAATTCCTGAAATCTCCTCAACCTGGGGAAGTAGTTAGGTTTTAGGCTTCCGTACAGCTAAGGGTTTTAAAAAAATGCCAATCAGGGAATTAAAACATCCACTGTGTTGGAGTGGTGGGGGAGGGGGGAGAGAATTATTAACAGGAACTGAAAAACTGTTGCTTGAATCATTGGAAAGCTTCATAGAAACTATAGGATAAACATAAAACTCATAACACAACATATGAAATATTGTTTAAAACACGGAAGCAACAACCGCCGCAACTGCTGTGTTTTGTGTATCAAGGAGCAGTCGGTGGAGGTTTCAGATTGTAGGTTAGTCTAATCTAGGTTAAGGTAGTTTTAAGTTAGCGTGAGCGCATAGGCTGTAGGTCTTATCGGTTCAATAAACAAATCGTAATCGCAATCACAACCAACCAACCAACCAACAAACAAACAAACAAACAAGCAAGCAAGCAAACAAACAGCCATAAAATCATACAACTAAATAGGCAGTTGAAATCGGTTTGCATGTGTATTTATCTTAAAACATCACAATTATAAACCTGACGTAAAGAAAACAAATAAAAAAAAAAAAACCATTTACAGTGTCACAATGAAATTAAGGTTTTCAACGAGGACCTAAGGAGAGTATTAAAACTCAAAACATGATCGTCAGCTAAGAGGTTGTCACGGGACGGGACGGAGCAGCATACGCGGCTCCTATAATTTACATGCTTTTAATCAAAACAGAAATTTGACGTCCTGCGACGTGACGTGAGGGAATGAAATGGAGTAGTGTGCTACAAGCTTCACCAATGCTTCCGCAGAGCCTGATATGTCACAAGGGAGGATTTCCGTAGTTGCATTACTACCAGCGATTTTACTCGTTTCCTCAAAGCAAAAATACATCATCATCATTGATACGCACTTTTTTTGGGGTGTGTGGGGAGGTTTTATGTCTTTTTTATTTTCTCTTGTATTTGTCGGCCAACGTATGTCTTAACCTTTGATGATTATCTGTTAATGGAAGGATACACGGTTCAATGGGTACGAGTAGCAACGAACTCTTAATTTGGCCAGTGCACAAGTGGCCAAATCGGTAAAGGTGGTATGGCAGTGATGTGGAGATGGACTGGTTCGTCGGTTCGAACCCTGGTCACGTCACTTGAATGAATCGTAAGTGCATAAAGGTGGCTTTACTGTACTACGTTATGGGTAGGATTTACGCTGATGACGTATTTCCATTTTTCCTTCTTATTAACCCGTAGTTACGCACACGAATTAATTTTTGGTGTTTTAAAAGTTAGGTCAGTTGTGGGATTTGAACCAGCATTCACCTGGTTTGGAGACTGGGACGCTGACCACTGGGCTGTTGTTGCTGATCTCCGGGTCCCCTCACAAAGCGTGCGGTACCAGTTGGGGCTTATTTTTTTTTTTCACGTTCAGGCAACTGTTGCTAGCTGACAATACTGCGTGACTTAGGATAAAAAAATTCCATATACGGTGGATGCATGTTTTTAGTGCAAAGATTCAACAAGTGGGTCTCTGTTCCCCCTCAGAGTCTTAATTCTATCCAACACTGCTTGTTCCCACAGAAATATTTATATGCTCCTGTTGTTAACTTTTTGTTATCAACGCCGTATAGCTACGGATGCATTTAACCCCTTCAGCGCCAAAGACGTACGCCTGTACAAAAACTAACCGGGAAAAAAAAAAACTAAATTAAAGGACGAAAAATGATTTTCATGAAGAATCCCCGGGAAGGCCCTGGCTCAAGCGGTGCTAACCTTCTACCTTACCAGGGGGTTGATAATCTGTTCAGACATGTGGACAACAGAACTACACACCAAAACATTAGCTAACCTACATTGCTCCCTATAGAGCAGTGTGACACGACGTAGTATTATTGTATATAACTCTATGCTGGATCCTTAAAGGGTTAGCTGCAAGGGGCACTGCAGAGAGAAACAGAAGGGCGTCATACTGAAGCCGATGCTGTGAAGAGTGATTTCTTAGACCTAAAACGCGCGATTTTTGTTGTTGGAGAAAACAACGTTATTTTAAGCCGAAGAAATCCGCTCTTCCGTTGTTTTTCCCTCCATTTTTATGTAGTGCACCTTGTAATTATGCCCTCCTAAACCCATACTGGTGCCAATATGGCGGCAAATGTCACTGCTCTATAGCAAAAAAAAACAATAAAAAGACGCACTCTCGCATACCTTTTGGGTGTTTTATTCTATGGTATGTAATAGCCAAAATGCAGCAGCAGTTACGTGCACGGGGGTGGAACATTGCCCTGCCCTTTTCGCAAAATTCACTTTTTGTAACAAGAATATGTGTTCTTGTGCCGACACTTGCTAGTGTGGCGGTGCCAGACGTGCTGACATTTGCTAGTGCAGTGGTGCCTGTCTGAGAAGGGGCCTAAAGGCCTAAACAAGGCCTACAAACGAGTAAAAGGGCATAAAAGGTTAAGAAAGGGGCAGAAAAGGGTAAACGCAGTGAGTGAAAAAAAAAGTCACCAAAAAAAATGTCCACTAAAAACTCAGTGTGCCCTTTTACTAAACGTTGCCCCTGCCCTCTCAGGGATCTGTGCAGTAGTATGATTTAACGTGGCTATATGTAAAGTAGTTTTGTAGCGTTAAAACCAATGCGGTAAAGCTTGTTTGTGGTCCATTTCTGTTGGAATTTGGTTCTATTAAACCTTACCATAAAAAAAAAACTTTAAAAACCAAACGAGCTCGTTTTTGTTCACAAATTGAAAAAAAAACAAAACACCGTCAGTTATTGACTGAGCTTTTCGCTGACGATTGCAATTACGTTACGGAAATTAAACCTCTTGCTTAAACCTCATAATTATACAATGAAAGTTTCGGAAGTGTCAAAAATACATAATTTTAACAGCCTTTGTGGATTGTGCGTGGGTGGGAAAAAAGGTGGAATATTTTCCGGTTTTTGTGTAGGTGGATTGGAAAAGAGGCGTACGTAATGGAGGGGCAGAGAACTACATTTTCCGTTCGGTCGCACCTCGCTTCCCGTTTTGAGGTTTTTATATTAGCAACAGTTGGAGGTAATAGAGTCATTACCGGGCGGCGTTACAATCCAGGTTTTGGGCGTGGCACGGGGGCGGGGAGTGACACGCAAGGAGTTGTGACCGAGAGAGTGGCAGAAAAAACCTCTTCGCATGGGGCATGTGGTAATAGATAGAGCCCCTTACATCCAGAAGTCACCTCTTCGTAAGCGAATCATGTACCTATCTAATATAAGAATTACACACATGAAAAGTGTAGTTATTCAAAATCTCTGTTACTTATTGTTATTTCTGGAATACTGATTTGGAGGCAGAGATAAACTGGGTAAAAAAAAAATAAAGCTGCGCAAAAAAAATTGTTTGGTTTGCGGGCAAGGTTGTGAATAGAAGCACCAGGAAGCCAGGCATTTTTATGTCATCTAGAATTCAAAATACTAAAGTTTTTGACATATAACTTCTTTGTGGTTTGAGCTAAAGGTATGACATTTTCGCAATTGAAAAGCTCGTTTCGAGCCGGTTAAAATGGTATGGTGGAATGTCAAAAACGGTCAAAATTTGTCGAAAAAACCATTTTTAGCGGGTGGACCAAGAGTCAGATAAAAAATTTCCCGCGATAGTGTCAGTTACTCGCGCGCGCCTGTAAACCAAACAATTAACCTGGCGTGGCCTAATAATCTCTTTCACATTATTGCATGGTATTGTGGAGGTTTTCGTATGTACTACCTTGTTCAGCAACAGGATTCGATCCCACGTCCTTTGGTTTGTAGCTGATCACTCTGCCCACTCGTCTATACTTGCTCACTTAGTTCGGGTTCACCGGGATCTCTCACAAGCGATGAGGAATTTGAGTTTTTCCTTACTACTTGGTGGCCGGCTGCTGTTTGGTTGTAACGATATGTAGGGGCTAGAAGGCATACATTATTTTTAGTTTTTGGTGATAATACAGTAATTAGTCCTTATAAGTTTAGGTCCCTTTAAGTTGAGTTGAGTTATTTCAGTACAGTTTACAACGAAATAATTAGCAAAAAGACGAACCTGACACCACAAGAGCAGATGCCAACGTGTGGGTAAGGGTCGCGCAAAAAAAAAAAAAAACGAAACATTTTCTTAAAAAATAGGAATAAAACTAATTAATGTGGAAAACAGGGTTTCCAAAATCAAACAAAGCATGGTTAAGAACAAACCAGTAAGAAAAAAAGTGGAAAAACTATACGAGTACAAGAAAACATGCAATCAAATAAGAAAAGTTGTTAGTATTAACTCATAATGCTAAAAAGCATTGCTAGCTCATAGAGTTTTGATCTAATAACCAGTTTAACAATGTTTCTTGAATCATTTCATTAATAAGTTTAATTTCGGCAGACAATAAATAAAAACATTAGCCTACTACCTAGATAGTAACTGCATTTTTTTGTGTAGTCTTTCCTTAGCAACGTTTGGTTGGACGACATAAAAATAGGATTCATTCCTATTATGGTAATCTGTCACAAGACGAGTAGACGAGTATATGACTGTCCTACACCAAGCCCATGTATTGTGACTAGTATTGCATGTAAAAACTTCCGATTGGCATGGAATTGAGAACCCGTACTATCTGCAACGTTGTTCCAGATTGTTCCACATTGTTCAACGTTGTTGGGATGCTGCCGGTGTGAAAAAATGTGAAAAGTGTGAAAATTTGCCAGTGGTAAAATAATATGTGAAAAAGTGAAAATATGAGTGCTGGTGTGGTGTGAAAAAAAGCTAATACGCATAAACGAAGTGAAAACAATATAATTATCCGCCCTAATTTTGGCCCCGGAATTACGTAGGCCTGCGTATGGTTAGAACACAGAAAAGAAAATTGGTTGGTTTACGAGCGGAGTTGCTTTGAAGTCACTTTCTCTCTCTTGAGTGAAATTACAGAGAAATTATAGTGGTTACTGAAAAAATGTGAAACTGGTGATATATGAAAACGAAGAAATAGTGATATGAAAATGAAAGTAGTACATGCAAAATATGAAAAAAAAAAAGCAGGTGTGTGAAAAATGTGAAAAAATGAAAAGCGGTATGTGAAAAATGTGAAATAAATAAAAAGTGGGAATGTGAAAAAATGTGAAAAAAGCTGGTACTCCCGGCAATCCCACGCAACGCCCAAGTAAATAAAGACCCAAAGTATAGGTTTTCACGTGATATTTCACTCGATGCGGCACAACAAGGGGATTCTGCGGCAAGTGCTGCTTCTTAAGCTCATTCCCCATGTTTGCCGGGATGACCTTCGATACTCTCGCAATCGTCCTTTTCAGTTCGGATACCGAAGTTTCAATCCCGCAGCATCATTCGAGTTCTGTATTTAAGTCGAACATATAAGACGTGCGGTGGGGGCATAAACCCAAACTCGGATGGAAGCATTGGCCAGTGTGTACACTTTGGGCAATGCTTCCGCCTAGCAACAGAATAAAGGCTTGACTGTTGTTTAATCAAGCTTGTTGCTGGCCAGTGCCGTCTCAAGACAATATGGGGCTCTACGCGGATTCAGTAATTGGGGTCCCCAGGATCACATTAAAAGCATTTTTTTTCCCGATCTGTTCATTTATGTTCGATTCGAATCATTAAACAATCTTTTTCGTACGGTCCAAGCTGATACCCATTTCACTTTTTTTTAATTACCAAAAAGAATGTAATTTACAAAAACAGTAAATAAAGTTACAAAAATGATAAATTACAGCCACGAAAATATGGGAATCGCAAACAAAATTGTTGCTAACTACAACAACAAACAAAAACCACATAAAGAAACAAAAAACATAGTTCCCAAAGGGGGAAAGAAAGGTAAAAGACAAAAAAAAAAAAAAAGAAGATAGAGGAGAAAAAAAGGAAGGGACCCGGGAGGGAGAGAAAGGGATATTCATTTCACCGTTCACTTTTCTCATTTCCTGTCGGAATAGCAACATAATAAAGGCTTGACTGTTGTGCAATCAAGCGTGTTTGCTGGTTGCCAGTAACGAAGACTTTACACTCAAATCGACGTTGCTAACGAGTTCCACGCGTGAATACACGCTAGAATTGTGGGTAGTGTGAGGCCACTCGCAGTTGACCATTTTCCCAGCTCCGCGAGAAGCATGCTTCATTCTGTGACGGGCTTTCCTGCAACACTATACATATGAGTACTCCCAGTCTAAAATATTGACGGGATTTCTTACAATACTGTGAGAGAGAAGTCCTCTTTTTTTCTGACACCCCCCCCCCCCCCCCGACTCCTCCCACCCCGCTGTGAGGTTGACGGATTTTCCTGCAACACTGCGAAACGTTTCCCAACGTTAATGTTGACGGGCATTCCTGTAACACCACAAAAAACTTCCTCTGCGCTGAAATTGACGTGCTTTCCCGCAACACAACGGAAAGCTCCGCCCTCGTGAAAATGACGGGCTTTTCCGCAACACTTCAGAATCCCCTCCTGCCACAAAGCTGGCGGGCTTTCCTGCAACACGATACCGGAAGATCCTCAGCCCAAGCGCATCACCCATAGCCGCTTTGTAAGGAAAAGTGCTCAGGTTGAAATAAAATGATAAAATTCCTTGGAAATAAGCTAACAGCGAAAATCATGCACTAAAATAACGTAGTACAGTAAGCTACCCTATATATTTCACTGAAGTTTCATGCACTTTTATGTTTCATGCAGGTGATCATTTGAGTGAGACATAAGTGTATAAAGGTGGCTTGCTATACTTCGGTAGTTGTGTGTATGAGTTTAGCTGTTGGCATATTTTGTTTTTACCTTTGTATTACCTACAGCGATTTATGTCTTATAAAACTTCCTTAAGGGCCCGTATTCTAATATTCACCTTCAGTGGCGCATCCCGGAATTTTCATTGGAAGGGGCAAACAAAATTGAAAATGGGTCCGAAAGCTAATGCATTAAAAAAAAATTTCAGTGCTCTTTCAGGCTTCTCAGAAGCTTAGAGAAATTTTCTTAATAGTAGTAAATTCCTTATTTATTTGTTCAGCTTCGATGTAAATAATTTTTCACACTTTTTTCGGGGCGGGGCGGGGGTAGTGGTAGAGGAAACACTAGGCCTTGTAGCACAAAAACCAATGTTACCCTTGAGGCGATAAGTCGCCTTCTGATGTCGGTAAAAAAAAAAAAAATCGAAGATGCTTGCAATTACTCAGTTTTACATAATCTCGGGTCTTGGGAGGAGCAAGTGCCCGCGTTTGCCCCCCTCTGGGTGCGCCGCTGTGCTCCTTTCAGTTCAAAGAAGTCTTGTGGTGGCTCAGAATTAATTTGCAAAGGGAGGTCCACAACCACATTTCATCTGGTCATCAACCATTTGAAGAAATCTGATGGTAGGCGGCGCTAACCAATTTGGAGACTTCCTTAGAGTTTGACTGCTAAAAAATGGGTTGGAACAAACGTAAGCATTTGGAGCATGGACATACAGTAAACCAAACCGTGTTAATATGGCTGATGTAACGGCTAATTGGGGAACGGGAAATGTGAAAATTATAAATAAGAAAATTTATAGACGTAAAACTCTTCCAGAAAAAAGGGTAGAGGTAACGGTCGGCCTTTGAAGGTAGTGATATCATTCCACCAGGGAAAGGCCGCCAAGGTTAATCCTATTAGCCAAGTTAATCGCACCGAATAATACTTTGGACGTTAAATGAAACTTGAAGATTGCTACCGCTAGTAGCAATCTTCTAGTTTTCATTTAACTTCCGAACTATTAATATGTGCGATTAACTTGGCTAATAGGATTAACCTTGGCGGCCTTTCCATGGTGGAATGATATCACTACCTTCAAAGGCCGACCGTTTTTGGAAACTTGGCGGGTTTTTCTACCAGTTTTGGTTTTGGGTAGATCCTTTGTACACCAACAGTCCTATGAAAGTTGTATTCTCCACCCAAAACCAAAACTGGTATAAGAGACGCTGTCAAGTTTCCAAAGAGGATCGGTATTTGAAAGTAGTGTGATATTAATCAACCAGGTAAAGGCTGCCAAGGTTAATCCTAATAGCTAAGTTAATCTCACCGAATAATGCTTTGGGCATTAAATGAAAACTTGAGGATTGCTACCGCTAGTATCAATGTTCTACTTTTTATTTAACTTTCAAACCATTAGTCGGTGCGATTAACTTGGATAGTAGGATTAACCTTGGAGGCTTTTCCATTCCCTGGTTGAATGATATCACTACTTTCAAAGACCAACTCTGTTTGGAAACTGGCGGCTGCTCTTATACCAGTTATGGTTTTGGGTGGATAACTATTAACTGCATGACTAAACAGGCTTTGCTGGTATGCCTTAGCGGTACAGCATCGGCCCTTGGTTTCAAAGGTCGATGGATCAATTCCCACTCAGGCAGTCAGACGAAGTCCAAAAGGTGACGGAAACAGGTTTGCATCTGTATTATTATTTATACTAGATATTCGGTCTAGTAGGAAGCCGGTGTTTTAACACTGTCCCGATTGTTGTTGCATTGTCACAACTCGCGGAGGCGCACAGCAAGCTTTATCTCATCTGGCTTTGCATTGTCGTTCTTGGTGTTTTTAGCGTTCTCGGTAGATGCCGTCTCCACCCAAGCACACTCACCACACGCCCGCATGAAGACTTCGTTCGATGCCCATAGTTTTGATGCTGAAGTGCTTTTAACAAATTTGTTATAAGTAAAATAAGTAGGAATAGTGCGCCTGTAATTTGTTCTTTTTTTTCCTCTTTTTAGTCTTCCTTTTATATTTTTTATTTTTAAGTTGGGTTTTGCTCTTACATCAAGAGATTAAAAAATTTCATCGATTCCGCAACACTTTCTCATTTTCCTAGTAGCGTTGTCACTAAAAGAAAAAATAACACGTTTATACAGGATTCACATTTGAAGGTGTTTCGTAGGGTAGCTTGATAAGATTCTTCCTAGATTTACGTTGGTGTTGGTTGGTGTCGACGCGAGGTGTCATCTCGTGCTTCGTTGTGATTGGCTGTCACAATGACTGCTTTCCCCGTGTACTGACCCTCGCGTGTGGCTAGTGCTAGCGAAATATATATATATACATATAAATTGATGATTTTTAATTGAAATAATCAAATGTGTACAATAGGGCAGTGACACGACGTAGTCTTATTGTGTTTAACTCTATGGTGGAGCCAGTAACTGGGTTAGCTGCAAGGAGCACTGGAGGGAGAAAGGAAGATCGTCTTATTGAAGCCAATGCTATTAGACTGGATTTCTTAAGCCTATAACGCGCTTTTTTTGTTGTTGGAGAAAACAACGTTCTTTTAAGCCTAAGAAATCTGCTCTCAAAGCACTGTCTTGACTAGAAGTGCCGTTTTTTCCCGTTACATTTTAATCTAGTGCACCTTGTAGCTATTACCTCCAAATGGTGTCTCGTAGCCAGTATGACGTCACTTGACGCTGCTTTATTGAGAAAATTGCATCTGTTTATAGGTGCTGTTGTGCTTTACGAATCATATATTTAAAACGTAAAGCTATATATATATATACATTTATATTTATATTAACTACATATTCCACACTTTTTAAAACATTAATACAGCAGAATTTAAGTAATGATGATAAATTTTGCTGCAGTTTACGAAACAATAGCGATTTTTTAAAACTCGAAACTCGAAAGATTTCAGATTGAAGTTTTTGCAAATCGAGTCGAGTTTACACAACGAAGTCAAACTTGGAATTTGACTCGAAATTTCGAGTTTCGCACGCCCACACCATTTATTTACTAGACATATTGGGATGAAACGGGGTGCTAAACAGCTAAGAAATCTCCAGTTGTAGGGAGTGTTGTTGCATTGGCGCGAAAACGAACTTCTATTTTCTTCTCCACTCTTTCTTCTATCCGGGTTTTCTGGTGTATGCTACGAGGCGGCTGGTGGCGTCAATTGGAAAATAAATTCTAATGAAAATTATGTCGTTGTGTGCGTCGTTTCCCCTTTTCCTTCTCCCCCACCCTCCCTCCCTCCCTGCTCTCAAAGAATATTGGAATAAATTCTGCGTTAATGCGACTTTTCCATCTCAATTTAAGGGAAACACTGTTTATATCCACGCGTGAGGAAATTCATAGGGGAGGCTCTGTTGCTTTCATACACTCCGATTCGGCCCAACTGATTTCTCATCTTTCGTTCTTTCTCCGGTAAATTTTTTTCTTCTTCTATTTTTTCTTCTCTTTTTCAGTCTTCGTTTTATATTTTTTATTTTTAACTCGAGTTTTGCGTTGTTGGTGGTTGCTCGCTCGTGCTCTTACGTCGAGAGATTCATAAATTCATCGGTTCCGCAAACACTTTCTCACCCTTTTCTCGTTTTCCGGGTAGCGCTGTCACTAAAAGAAGAAACGAAACGTTAAATTTTAAATTCCTGACATTGAGAGACATGATTTTTACAGAGACGTAAATAGGGTTCACGAAGTTGACGATTTTTTTTTCCACTATGAAATCGGTACGGAGAGGGACAGTAAATTAATCTACATTATTAGGTCACAATTTAAGTTTTACGTTTCGTTTTTCATGTCTTGAATGGATGAAAACATGCTAATAAAAGAGTGACAACCTTCCGTCATTTTCGTGCTGATGTAGATTTGAAGAAGCGTTGACGTTAAAATTATTGTCTTCATTTTTTTTTTACTACTTTTTTTTTTGGATTTCAGAGGACAAGATGTAGGCATTATGGCAAGAGTTGTCTTCTTTTATTGCGTAACGTGAATGATGAAAAATGTGAACGTACTTTTTAACTGCACGAACAAACGAATTCATTTTGTTACTGGAGGAGTCGTAATTTCTGAATGCGCCATATCTTAGTATTTATCCCTTCATACCTCCACCCCTCCCTCTCCCCCACTCCACAGTCAACTCAATTTCAGTTTGCTTCTCTAGCAAACTGTAGTACACATACAAAATGCTTTGTATGTTACTGTGTACAGAAGATCTTTTAAGTTACACGAGATTGGGTTGGAATCGCCACTCTGGATGCTGCTTTGGTCTGAAAATCGCTCCCTCCGTTAACGTCAGCCTATTAATTACGTCGAAGATAAGATTCTCAACAATTTGGTCTCAGGCAGCTGGGGGAGAGGATATGGGCCAGACTCCCTTCAGGGGCTACTTCACTAACTTTCCCCAGCGTTTATGCATACCCTAGTCGGCCCCCCCCCCCCACCCCCATCCTCTCTCCGGATCATTCCCACCTGCGCCCCTCAACAGCCAGTTTGGTCCTGTTGACAAGGATTCATGGAATTCGACAAAGTTCACCAAAAGTCACTGAATTCCACATGGTCATCGAATCACCTTGAGAATAATACTTCGGACGTTAAATGAAAACTTGAACATTGCCACCGAAAGTAGCAATGTTCTAGTTTTCATTTAACCTTCGAACTATTAAGCGGTGCGATTAACTTGGCGAATGTTTTGGTGTGTTGATATCACTCCTTTGAAGGGCCGAACCATTCGGAACTTGGTGGCCCCTTTTACCAGTTTTTTTTTTTTGATATGATAGAATATAGCCTAACATCTTTTTCGCATCGTCAGACATCTTTTAGGGTTTTTTTTATTAAGACTTCGTCGGTCGTGGGGTTCGATCCGGCGGATCCGGCGTCCACTTGGTTGGTAGCCCATCACTGACCACTGGGCTGTGCTTTCTCACGTTATCAGGGGTCCCCGGGAACCCTCATCAGGTGTACGTTGGAATAGTTTTTATTTAACCTCACATTGGTGACGCGGCCTAAAAGTCGTATGTTAGTCCTAATTATCATCCTCATAATTGTAATTGGGTGGTGGTGGTGGGGGGGGGGGGGGGGTTGGTATATATTCGTCCAGGCCGGTAAGCCAGACAGCTGCTGCTCCTGGCTTCACCCGGCTTCACCTGTATTCAATGAAATGTATAGTGGCATTTATTGGGAATAATTAATTCACCCAGTTAGACAAGGTTAATCAAGTTTGGCCAAGGCTTCATCAACAGTCATCAATTGATATAGATCCTTCGAATATGATAAAGTTGCACTAAGTTTGACAAAAGGTTCACCAACGTTCACCGACGTAACAGATTTCCGTTGGGGATTTACGGATTTACCATCCCCTCAGCGTAGTCGCACCTTCATTTTTAGACACAATCTACCTACATTGGCGGAGGGAGGGGGGGGGGGAGTAATGGTGTTCAAGTCACCTCACCCCGTAGAGGCTAGTTGCCCTTTTTTTACGCAGAACAAAAAAAAAAAGTCCAGAAAAAAATGCTGCAAGCGTAAAATATTAAAATGTAAGCATTCATTTCCAACATGGTAAGGGGTGGAGTAGAAACTTCTCCGCATCTCACGTGTCACTTGTTTTCGTGTCATTGCGTGACTAGGACGCGTCGAGTCCACCACACCACATTTCTTGTCCAGCGCAGCACCGCTTGCATTTACACCCAGTTAGACAGTGTCAGTCAGTATCTACTACCAGCAGGCCAAAGATAGCCAATTATTCATTTCACTTCCATGTACGGAACCATTTTGCTCTTTCTGAGTTTTCGAGACGGGGGGGGGCCAATTTGTTGCCGTTCTGTGCCCAGTACGCATAAAAGCAAAAACAAAAAATTGTGTTGGAAAATTCAACATGCCAGCTGGTAACCAGCCTAAGGACGCCAACCTGTCTTATACCGATTTCGCATTGGTGATTCAAGCGGCCAGGCCGGACTGGGGCAGGCCGGCCAGTGCCAAACGAGGCCAGTGCTGGTCGGGCCGGACCGCTTTCGCGTTGGTTAATTTCACGGCTCGCTGATCACGATTTAAAGCACTGCCACGTTTCAGTTTGTGGCAGTTGACACTTTCCACTTTCTGCCGCTACACTGCAGCACCATTCATAAACCATTCTGATTTAAGCGGCGCCGGCCGGCTCCGTCCTAATTTGATTTCGCGTTATACCGATTTCGCATTGGTAAATTCAAGTGGTCCTAGCCTGCCAAGGAGCGCTGGGCACCGTTTTATTAACCAATGCGAAATCGGGCCGTCCTAGGCCGGGCCGGTATTTCGAGAGCCAGGCACGGCCTAGACCGCTTTATTAACCGACGAGAATCAAATTAGGGTTGGAGCCGGCCACCGCCGCTTAAATCAGAATGGTTTACGAATGGTGCTGCAGTGTAGCTGCAGAAAGTGTAACGTGTTAAGTACCTCAAACCGACACGTGGCGGTTCTGTAAATCGTACTCAGCGAGCCGTGGAATTAACCAACGCGAAAGCGGGCCGGCCGGATCAGCACTGGCTCCGTTCGGCACTGGCCGGACCGCCGCAGTCCGGCCTGGCCGCTTGAATTTACCAATGCGAAATCGGTATTAGTTAATAAAGCGGTCTTGGCCGTGCCTGGCTCTCGAAATACCGGCCCGGCCTAGACCGGCCCGATTTCGCATTGGTTAATTCCACGGCTCGCTGATCACGATTTACAGCACCGCCACGTGTCGGTTTGCGGCAGTTGACACTTTCCACTTTCTGCCGCTACACTGCATCACCATTCATAAACCTTCCTGATTTAAGCGGCGCCGGCCGGCTCCGTCCTAATTTGATTTCGCATTAGTTCATAAAGCGATCTTGGTCGCGCCTGGCCCGGCCAGGGTGAGCCGGCCCGGCCTAGACCGGCCCGATTTCGCATTGGTTAATAAAACGGTGCCCAGCCCTCCTTGGCACGGCCAGGGCCACTTGAATTTACCCATGCGAAATCGGTATAAAGTAAGGACGGCGTGTACCCGTCGGTAGCTGCCTTCACTTTATTGCAGAATTTGCCGCTGGCTAGCTATTTCTCAGTCGGCATTGCTGTTGCTGATAATGGTAATAGTCCTCGCTTGCTTACGGTGTTCGTAATGTATATATCAGTATATCGGGTAGTTTTATAAATTGACAAATCTATAAGGTAGGAAGGCACTAGATTTCAAATTTCGTTTTCCTCCCTACACGTTTAACGGTCACTTCCCGTTTTGCCAAAAAGAAAGCAGATTAAAAGATTTCGCCAAATCCCGTTACACTAAATACCGTTCATGAAGTTTAGTCACACGAAATTTAACACATTATTCTAGTGTAATGGTCAAACATATAACATCAGAAACCGCAAGTATTCATAAATTTCTTCCAATTAGGCATGCATCTTTAACTTCCGTGCAATGTTAAATTTTAAAAGAATGTTTTGATTCTGCGAAACGGGATTCTACAAAGCGGGCATTACTGTTTGGGAAAGGGTAATTCGTGTGTATAACTAAAAAAAAAAGGTTCTTAACGGTTCTTATTAGGTCAATGCCAAGGTTCTTAAAATAGAACCTTGGCATTGACCTAGTAACGACCAAGTATTTCAAACAATATTCAAAGCACACGTTTTTTCTTCTTGATCTTATTCTGTCACTGCTTGTTTCTGTTAAATGTTTGCCTTTTAAATCCACATTTCGTATAGGAAAAAGGTATTAATTTCGTGTACCTAAACCTTTGTCAACATGGACTTGCCGTAACGGGATTTGGCAAAACGGAATTAGCCCTTTAGGCAAAAGCTTTTAATCTGTATTCATTTTGGCAAAACGGGATTTGGCAAAACGGAATTTCATCCGTTTAACATCGTTAGTGTGATTAACCCGATTCCTCAAAATGGATTTTAAAGCAACACCGTCCAAGTAATAAAGTTGACCTTAAGTACAGATGGTTACGAGGGAATGGGCAGCTTGTTCTTTTTTTTTCCCTTTTCTTTTTTTTTTGGGGTTCGTCTTCCCTGGGGCAATTCACGCTCACTGAGGATTGAATGTCCGCGTGAACGGGCAGAGAGCGGGGGCGTTCGTGCGCGGACTGGACGGCCACTTCCGGTGGGAGCGTCTGTTCTCTCTTTTCGCGCCTTTCGAGTGGACGCTACTTGACAAAAGTCCAGTTCAAATGAAGCCGCCCCTTGCCCTCCCCAACACCCCCAACACTGAAATCCAACCTCTAATCGATTCTGTTCTGCAACAAGAGAGTGAAAGAAAGTGTTTGCCCCCCCCCCCCTCCACCCTGGCCATACCTCCTTTGCTCGGACTGCGTCTTTTTGGTTCACGAATTGCGAGAAGGGTGTCCTCTTCCCGTAGGGCGGTCTGGTCGTTTTTAGATTTTTTTGTTCCGTATCGTTCACATTTTAATAACGTAACGTTTATCTTAAACCATTGTGGTCATCGGGGGTTGAGCGGTGGTCACTTCCACTGGAAAGGGGATCCTGCCATCCAGCACCAGTTAAAACATGAATCAAGCCAAAACGACCCAAAACAAGCCAAACTCGAGCCAAAACGATCCCCAAAAGACCCGAAACAATCCAAAACTAGCTAAAACAACCCAAAACGAGCCAAAGCAATCCCAAACGAGCCAAAAACGAGCCGAAACGGCCCAAGACGATCCAAAGCGAACCAAACCTAACCATCTAAATTCTGAACAATAAACATCATAGCCCTAACATTACTTGCAGTTTTTTCATAAGTAATAATTCCGCCCGTAATCCAGCTTTTGACGCTAAAGGAAGGCTTTATTAATTCACCCCTGATACTACTGTTGATGGCATAAACCTCATTCCAAACAAGGAACACTCCCAAAATTCAAGGCCATGTCAAGGCTCCAGCAGCGAAAATTCCGACTTTCAAGATTTTTCGAGCCTTGAATTTTCGGTTTTTAAATTTAATGCTTTTCAAGGAAAGCAAGGCTGTGTACGAACTAGGGATGGGTCGGTTTAATTTTTGTTGATTTCGGTTCCGGTTTCGGTTTTCACGCCCAAAAAACCTCGGTTTCGGTTTCGGTATCGATTTTTGCCACCATCCACCCCAACTAGATTTTCCTAATTTTTTTCTTGCAAAAAAGTTGTATTACTAGCTTCAATTACTCCTGCTTTCACTTTCAGCAGCGTCATAGACCGTGGGCATAGCTGTGGCACCATTTTCCTCTACTATTTTCTTTTAATAGCTAGGAGCTTTGCTGTCATTTATACTTAGAAAATGATAATTATAAAAAAATATGTAAAACAACAAATCATTTTTTTTTGATTTTCGAACACCGTACGAAAAACCGACACAAAATCCGAATCGGTTTCGGGGTCGGTTTTCAGTAAAAACCGACAATTCGGTTTCGGTTTCGGTTACCGGCCCATCCCTAGTACGAACCCTGTGCTAATCTGTGAATAAAAATGTCAATATTCTGGGTAAAATAAAGCTCCTATGAATAACTGAGGGAACTGTGGTAGGCAGGGAAGCTAACTACTTTCAGCAAATTGAATTATAGGAGACAACAAGCGCCGATAGTACCCACATCCATCGAGGTGCCAGAGGCTATCCTCGATTGCCTTCGAGCAGCAATAAAAGTAAACTAAGGTGAAACAATGCTGAACAACACGGATGTTAACTGTTGTGTGAATTTCGTAATATCCCCTTCCCGCGTGTTTCACAAACAAACTACTTTCTTCCTTTTGGTCCCATTAGGGCCGTATACCCAAACTTGGTGACTTTTGACTTTCGCCGTGTGGAGTTGTATGACTAGGCAAACCTTCGAACAAGACTAGAATGGTGGATTGTTGAGTAAATAGTTCGTTACTCTTGGCGGTATTGAGGAATACCAAAAAAGGGTCATGATTGCTAAACTTTAAAAAAAAACTTTATTCCTTTGAGTTTTATATTACGTTTTCAAAAGCAAACTAATGGTTATATAGATAAACCACGTCAATTTTGAAGATTACTCTTCATTTTAATAGCTGGAAGAACTCTAGCAATTGGAGGGTAACATAAAACTCGGGAAACATCCGGCCATGGTCTTGACTTAAAGATTCTCTAGAGTAGGCCTAAATAGATCCTAAAGCAGCAGAAGTTGTCTGGTAGTATTTCACGTTACCCTCTCTGGCATCAGGGAGGAGAAACTCTTACAGTCACAATGGTCGCAACGTCACGCCACAGAAAGATTCCTAGTGCAAATAGCGTTCACCTCTAGACAAGGACCGCAGAAACACAGACAACATGACTCTGGAAGACGCAGCATGATGTAGCTTAAGCCAGTCCAGAATGGAGTTAAACGATATAGAGCAGTGACACGACGTAGTATTATTGTACATAACTCTATGCTGGAGCCTTAATGGGTTAGCTGCAAGGGGCACTGCAGAGAGAAACAGAAGGGCGTCATACTGAAGCCGATGCTGTGAAGACTGGTTTTTTTAGACCTATAGCGCGCGATTTTTCTTGTTGGAGAAAACATCGTTATTTTAAGCCTAATTTAGCGTTTTTAGCGTTATTTTGCTCTTCCGTTGTTTTTCCCTCAATTTTTATGTAGTGCACCTTGTAGTTATGTCCTCCAAAACCCATACTGGTGCAAATATGGCGGCAAATGTCACTGCTCTATAGGCAAATAAACATTGCGCTATCGCAAACTGCCACAACAATTCGTGGTATTTTTACAAACTACATGGTTGTGTCAAATATAGGCTAACACAATGCACCTTCACGAAATTCGCTCTCCCTTGCTCTTAAGCTGCGTGATCGCAACGTATTGGTGACAAAAACAACTTTTTTCTACGCACACAAAACGTTTACAAAACCGGGATAAGATGGCCACTGGCGCGCAGGCGCAGTTTACCACACATCATCCTGGGTTGTAGTGTGTTCTATCCGGTGTTGGAACGCCGAAGTTCCCGTTTCATGAAAGTTTTGTATATGTAGGAAAACAAATTGGTAGTTTGTCCCGATGAGCCACCGTAGTAACAACATGCTTTTGTTTCCCCAATTGCCTTCCAAACTCGTGCCCTCATGGTATGACGCTTGCCCAGTGTTGCTTTCCATAGGAATATGCACCTCCCATAACGAAGTATAGTATCCGCGGCCTATCTTGAGTTCACCCCAGAGCGAACACAGATAATCGAGTGTATGTTTTTGGTAGCAGAGTGCCTTGTTGATATCCAAGATGGTTACAAAAACAATGGCGGCCGTCGATTAAAGCCGCCTATTCCAGGAAGTCGAAGCTGCTCATAAGACACCTGCAGGACTTAAGATACGCCGAGCACATAATAAGTATATTACTTCAAGCTGGCATGGACTATGCCTATATGTTCCTTTTTCCAGTTACTGATGAGATCAGTATGGGGCAGCGATAATAACGCCATACTGACGACGAGGCTAATATCTGGAGCATGTTGTTCAGCTATCTGCAAGGGACACTGGATATACGCGGAGGTAAAAACATTAGCGTAGTTTGTCAAGTAAAACCAAATCTGTGAAGGCGGGTTGGCGCAATGACTATTCTCTCGCTCACTAGCTTTTACTTGGTCAATGCTAAATCTGATGGCTGATTCTCGCCTTTACCAGAGAATACTGCTTTTTAGTAGTTAAAACGTAGTAACCATGGCAGCAACTCGGACGTAGATCTTCTCTTCGTGCCTCGCGACACGACGTACGATGCGTGCAACATGACAGCGTCGATTTAGGACAACAAGAAAACAATTTTTACTGCAGTACAAAACGGCGGACTGATTTGAAAATGTCAGCATTCGATGGTTTGTTTTCGATTCGATAACCCCGAAATGGACGCCATGTTGGATTTTTAATTCTCGTTGCGAGCAGCTATTTAGTCTACCGTCGTCTGATCACTGGTAAAAGCTGTTCTTTGTACGCGAATAGCAAATTTTGGCAATAGCATGAAATGACAACGATGTTGTAGCAATGTTTAAAATTACTGTTGCACTTTGTTCTTTATCCTTGTTGTTATTTATATTACATTTAATTTGTTATCTATCACCGCATTCATTTAGTAGAAACGGGAAACTAATCGTAAATAAATAACGGTTGACTAGCAAACAGTGTTCGGCGAGCGAGAAGGTCTCGTGTAAACGCGCCCTAACTTGCCGTATGTATAGAGCGAGTGTTCTTTGCACGTGTGAAGCGGTGATTGCTGAATATGGGTGACGGTTGTGGGTGAGAAATGGGAGGGGTTGGGGGATGTTGCCAGGACGACAAAAGCGGTGACGAATTAAAAGACAAATCTGGAAAGTTTTCTCCGGGGAGCGTCCCATTCGGCCTGCGAGTGTCGAATTTTCCTGAACAAGCAGATGAAATTGCGTAGGGGGTGGGGGGCGAAGGGAAGCTCTTTTTTCCCGCCTTTGGTGGGCGTTTCCCGGGAGACAGTCTAGCGCCATTACAGTCGAGGAGACGTGCCACGAAAAAAAATATTAATGGCATTTTCCGCTTGTAAAATGCAAATCTTTGGGTCTTAAAGAGTATGCGTAAAATAAAACGAAAAAAAGGAAAAAAATAACACTCGACGATACCCTACATTCCCCATTACAACATTACGAGCCGTCTGGGTTTTCCGGTTTCTCAAGGAAATTAGCATTTATCAACGAAATTGTTTTGTGTCAATATACGTGTATTATCCTGAACTGGGGTGGGGAATATTTTCTTTGGGACGGGATGAGGTGGGGGGAAAGAAACTTGTAAATTTTCTGCCATTAAAGTGTGCTAGTTTCCTAGTTCAAACAAACTGCCAGCTGTATAATCTTTCACTAACATTTAAGACTTACCCAACAGGTACGCTTTTCATTGCTGTTAACTAGGGGCGAGTTGAAGTAATAGAAAAGTATTTTGTATTACTTCCGTTAAAAAAAAACGGAAAGCAATCGATGTTTGCACGCTTTCTTCACCCAGAAGCAGGTGACACAGTTCACTGAGAGACAGCCAATGGTGTTAGGGTGCCAAGACCGCTTATTTCAACAAATTGTAGGCTGCTTACCCCCACCGTCGTCAAATTCGAGAAAACCGTGAATCCATGGCTTTCAGGTAATGTTTCAACGTGGTCCTTGGATCTCCCCAAATACAAAACTTGTCCACCCGTTAAGCTTTTTCGGCCGTTTGAAGTCGTGGTAACAGACACCAGCCACTTTCGACAAGTTAATTCCACCGATACGAGTAATAGTTCGAAGGTTAAATGGAAATCTGAAAATTCCTTACTGCGCAATTCTATGTGTTTCATTCAAGGTGTGAAGTCTTATACAACGTTTGAAGCGAACTTAGCGAAAGAGCTGGTGTCTGACGACTAGAAACGGTCGAAATGCTTGGCGGGAATCCTTAACAAGTATTGTTTTTGCGAGATATTACATCTTTCAAAATTACGCCTAGGTAGACAGTTCAACTTTAATAAATAATTGGGAGACATAATTGGGATACGGTGGGAGGAGGGAGAGGGGGGGGGGGATCAGTCACATTATTTACTGAACTTCAGAGCCGATACAACCCTGTGTTCTTTTGAAAACCCTCTACTCCTCTACTATATTTGTCTTTAAGATGTCAGTATTATCCGTAATAATTCACATTTTGCAACGTGCAGCGGAGAGAGTGGGGATACAGGCTGCTCTACAGTCACTATTACGACGTCGTCATTCAATTCCTTTTGCAGGCCACCTATCCTGGTCATATTCCACGTTTTCACGAAGAAGTAAATTTTACAATGGGTTCGTTCGATGCGAGCATCATGAACGCTGGAAAGTAGAGGGCGTGCGGACGGCGGGAAGAGAAGGGGCGGCGGTTGTGGGTGGGTG
>JAHWFP010234199.1:6413-16531 GCA_023313725.1 Lithobius niger | reverse complement strand
GTCAGCCGTTCAGTACCTTCCTAAACTACAACACAGCTCAACAAGCTCAGCAGAGTATTCGATACGTCATACCTTCATCGCAACCAGACCTGGCTACTGGATTTGACCAGAATTTGCTAGTAGATGTGACCCAGCGAGAGCAATGCCAAATTGCGAACCATCTCAGGGAGGTGGTTTGCTGGGGTGGAGGTTTGACGAAACAGATTCATCGCTGACGATGTTGACGTCAATCAAGCCGCATCAACACGGATATTAGCAGGGAATGAGCCAAACTGTCACTAACAGTGGTGCGTTTGGTTCGCTGTTTGGTCGTTTAGGAAGGTACCGCTAGTTATGGTGCTAGGGGTAGCTGATATGGTCTGGCTCATGGGGTTCCACTTATCTCCACGTGTGGTGTGGACTGGAAATTTCTCTGGCTGCTTAACGCTGCATTACTTGCAGAACTCATCTTGGGAGCTAGACGCTAACCAGCAACAACTCTGTCTGAAGTCAAGCCACTTCTAGTCAGCCTAACCTAGAGCATCCTGGACCGCTACTAATATCTACATAGGACAACCGCGTGGCTTTGGAATAAACCTAGAGTGCAACATCTTCACTGGCTTCTTCCTTCATTGGGCTAGAGTGGGGTGGCATAAGTGGTCATCTTGTTTTTCTGTAACCAGGGACCATCGGCCATCTTGTGTGTTCCATTCCTAAACTGGGACTGGGGCTTCTACATTGAGTTTACCAAGACACAACCTGTCTTTGGTTGTGAGTATAATTCTGTGAAAGTACTTTTAAGAGATTTAGCAATACAATTGTGTAATTGCTGTGTGGATTATTAGTTTGCATCAAGACTGTGCTACTGCTTTTACGTATTCCATGAAGAAACCCTTCAAGTGGCACTTACTAGCCTACTTTAGTAACTTTATTTTCTTCTATAGGTCTATATAGGGAACTGTGCTTCTTCATCTGTGCAATAAACTTAATTTTGTTCTGGCTTTAGCATATAGCCTATTTTATTCTACAACAAGCGGTACCTTCCTAAACGACCAAACAGAGCGAACCAAACACACCACTGTTGATGACAGTTTGGCTCATTCCCTGCTAATAGCCGTGTTGATGCGGCTTTATTGACGTCAACATCGTTAGCGATGAATCTGTTTCGTCAAAACTGTTAGCTCGCGCATACTCAAACCTCCACCCCAGCAAACCACCTCCCTGAGATGGTTCGCAATTTGGCATTGCTTTCGCCTGGTCACATCTATTAGCCAATCCTGGTCAAAGCCAGGTCTGGTCGCGGTGAAGGTATAACGTATCGAATACTCTGTTGAGCTTGTTGAGCTGTATTGTAGTTTCGGAAGGTACTGACTGAACGGCTGACGCATCATCGCTGCGCACGCGCGACGTCAAGTTTGGAGCCAAACTGTCTCTAACAGTGGTGCGTTCCGTTCGCTCTGTTCGGTGCTTTAGGAAGGTACTGAAGGAAAGCTGTTATACCATTATCTTGTTGGTCCAAATTGATAAAATCTATTTTTTCTTAGCAATTACGAGATGGAAAAGCCGCCCATTCAATTTTATGGTCCCTTTTTTTTTGGGCTTTAGTTCGTATCACGGCAACTTCGGCGGTGGACTCCATTTACTCCTTTATACAATTCTTTCTAATAGGAATGTGGTGGTGCTAACAGAAAGGTGCTAAAGATGTGATTTACGGAATGAAGAGTAAATTTTTGCGCTTGGCATTAACAGTTTAAAAAGAGTTCGTATTCCGGTTACAATCTGATTCTTCAAATGTGCATCACTAACCTCAAGAGTTTCTTGCTAAACTACATCTCCCTGTAGTGACTGCGGTACATAAGCACGTCGTTAAACATAATAGTTATTGACCATTGGTAAACGAGCATACCGCTAAACATAACAGTTACTGAACACCACACCGAAGTGGCCAATTTTACGTGCATTGAATCTAACTACCCTTGACACATCCTTCAATCGTGCATATTATTATAAATAAATCATCTCTATACCGAACTTCCAAAGCTCAATCATCCCTCCCCGTCACCCTTCTCTCCTCCACCACCAGTCTTTACTAAAAAAAAAATTCCGGTGAACTGAACCCCCACACACCTATGCCTCCCCCCCCCCCCTCCCTACCTCCCTTCTTCTCACCGCCACCACCCACCCACCCACCCCTCTCCCCAACGTCGAAGTTCAAGTAAATTAGCCAATCACCTAATTTCTCCCAATCTCCATAATTAAGCTCGACGGCCCCATTTGGAACTGACGACGAAAGTTTGTGTGCCGCCATCGCGGTGTGAGGAGGTGGCTGCCAAAACTAAAATGCCCATCGTCGACTTAATCGCAATCGAGGGAAAGCGAACTTGAATAAATCAACGCAACGCGGTGCAGGTGTTAAATAAAGCACCGACCGCCACCTACCTCTTTACGCCCCCTTCTCCCCCCACCCCCATCGTCCGGGCCCCACACCCCCCCCCCCCCTCCCCCTCCTCCCCCTTTCTCCCCCCCCCCCCCACTCCATTCTCCCACGCCCCCTCCCCTCCAAAGCATGCAGGCAGGCAAAGTGCAACGCAAGCAAGTTTCGTACCGTATTGCTGCACTGCCATCGAGATCAGAATGAGTGAACGAAAGAAAAAGAATGAGAGAAAGAAAGTAAAGAAGAAGAATAAAAATACGAAGTGAAGGGGAAAAAAAAGGTCAAAAGACGCACCAACAAGCTAACAACTAGAAGCACGTGCTGTTGTGCTACACTTTTCCAGTGGGGTTACGAGCTGGATCTTAGAGAGAGGGCGGTGAGTATTGAGAGGGGAAAACATATTTCGTGTCCCCTTTTTTTTCCGAGGCTCCTTTTCGAGAATTAAACCAATTAAAATGCCGAGTGTCTAGCAGACTTGGTATCAATTTTTGGTTCTTGGCTATCAAAACCCGGCTCCTAACGTACTTCCCTAGCACTTCGACGTAGTACTAATTAATTTATTTGTAATTTTGTCACACACATGCATGTGACCGGATAGGGAAGGATTGAGAATCGCTGACACCCCACCAAAAGTAAAAGGGGAAAAAAAAGGTAATAATAGTAATAAAAAGATATAAATAAAATCAATAATGTGTTAGGGCGCGTTTACGCAATGACTCATATTTGCATTCTCGCAGCTAAAAGCTAGAAATCACCTGAAATTCCAACATGGCGGCGGTTTTAGTTCTCCCAACTCGCAACGAAAACACTCGATAATGTGAGTTCAGATGCGACTCGGAAAATTGTTTCGTTAAGAGGAATTCTTTATCTTATTGGCACAGATTAGAAGACTGCAATCATTTACTCAAACGACGTCGGAGTTAGCTAATCCACGTAGCGTTGTTACCATGGCAACGACACCTTTGAAATCGCGATTAGATTCTAGCTGTGAGAATGCAAAGGCGAGTCGTTGCATAAACGCGTCCTTAGAGGCAATCAAAAGTGCCTAACATCTCTGGTCTAATAGTCCCTCTACGATATCAGGCCACGCCTGAAAGCACCGGCATTTGGTGCCGAAACCACGTCTGACGGTGAACCATTCCACACACTCACCACTCTAGATAAGAAAAAGAACTTTCTACACTTCATCGTGGCCTTAGGTTGTATCAATTTGAGGGGGTCTCCCCTGGTTACACTGTCCATTCTTATTTCAAAAAAACGACCATAATTGATGTCGCATTGGAGATGTAGGAGGGAGTCTTAGTATTGGCGTTGTTCTTCTGGTGTCATTGTGTTTGTGTTCTGTGGTCTTAGTGTTTCTATTAAATGTTAGGTTAGGTTAGTTCAATTTTCTTGAGGGGTGTGCCCAGGAATCCATTGACACTGGAATTTCACCGGTCGGTGAACGAGTTTCTAGATGCAATGGCGTGTGCGTCAGACTTGCAGCAATGATAAAAACCTCGCGGGTAAAAAAATAGATAAGTACCCATTTTTTTTTCTTTAACATTAATTAAAACGCAACCGTATTAGTTTTACACATTTATAAAGTCAACTTTTAACTCAGAACTGCAGGCCTACATCTGCATTCGATTATTGTTTGAACAGAACAGTGTTGGTCTGATTAAAAATGGCAAAGCGGATCCTGTCTACCAACAAAAGCGTCACGTTAGAGTCATATCGATCGAACTAAATATAAATGTACAATAATGCATCCTGTAATGTGCAACGAGCGTTAATACAGCACATGAGAGCACGTTTTCAAAAATTTTCCCAAATTTCTTGTCTTGATCTGCTCTTCAACTCATTCGACTCCATCCATCAGCAATGAGGTCAACAGATGTTTTTTTTTCTTCAAATCACAATAACATCATTCACCGATATAAGGCCGTTTCCCCCAGGAGGTTAACAACAATGTAATAACTCAAGAACAATGTAAAACCAGTCAAATTCACTTGCCCCACATTATTCTAACCAACTTTGGCGACCAAAATGTATACATTCATGGCTACCAGTCTTCCCAATTCAGTTCGAATCTTTTAATTCCCCTCCCCCCTGTCAGTCCCTAATTTAACTCATCAATCATTCATTAGGCGTTCTCAGTCAACCTGTAAAACTGGGCAGGGATTACTCCCTTAGCAATTACTGGGTATAATGGATGAGATAACTTAAAAACAAACATTAACAAACAAACAATACACAAACAATACATTTTTTTTCCATGACTGAATTCATTACGCAAGGCAACCTTGAAGCATTAACAGCAACATCAGACTCGGGTTTGCAGGAAAATTTTCCAGTATTTTCTAATACCCAGTTTTTCTAGTATCGAACCCTAATAATGTGCGCACCGTTCAGTATGTTCTCCGAATCCCACAATCGGTTAACCTACAAAATCCAAACTTTTTTTCTGAAGTAACATTTAGGTGCAATTCGGAACTGGTTCACGACTTCAGGCAGGAAGTTAGCAGGATTCGAAACTAGCAAATTGAAAAATAGTTCGCGCAACAATGAGGACACGAGATTCAAGCAGTTTCGAGGACTTTCTAGTACTCAAAACTACCAAATTCAGCGAAAGTAACGAACTTCGCAATTTCATTTCTCGGAAACATTGACTGTATAGTGTTTCACGAACATCCCTACAGACAATTCCACAAATTATTAAGTATAGACTAAAGCATGAGTGGCGGTCGTAGCGCACATGGCCGAGTTTCTAAACTAGAGGGAAGAGTGAGATGGATTCATCTAACCCACGCCCCACAACGTCATCAAAACCGATCAGTTTAGAAACAGCTCTGCCCTGCTTGTCGTTCTCAATATGAGATAAATGAGGAATAATCGCTGCCACGTCTATTTTCAGCGAGAGAAATGTTATTAAGAACATAATACAAATACAAACAAAAACGTCAAGTGTGCCGTAAAAAGGGGGATATATGATTGAATTTTCACTTGTTAAAATGAACACGGATACAAATTGATGATTTTTAATTGAAATAATCAAATGTACAATTGAGAAAATTCCATCTGTTTAGGTGCTGTTGTGTTTTACGTACAGCGCCTAAAGAAACAGTTTTTCTCACTTCCCTAAGACTTCCATCTAGTTTAGAAACAGCACCCAACGATTATGAGAACGTAGTTAAATGCAAGGGAGGTGCTTGCAAGCATACGCACGCCGATGAGACACGCCACGCATGCGTGATGAAAAGCTACGGATAGATACAAGCTGCTCTGTGTCACTTGGCAACAAACGTGTGCTGGAGAGATAATGAGTAAGTAATGAGTTACGGCTTGCAGAAATGAGTTATGGCTTGCAGATTTCATTTCAAGTGTGATACAATTATTATCCCCCCCCCCCCCCTCCCCATCCACAAGTCCAAGATTTAAAGAATATAAGTCAGTTCTCGAAGCAGATTCACGCTCTTTCAAGGATAAAAACGAAAGGACTTTCAAGGATTACACATATTGCAAGAAATTCCGCGACTTAATAGCCTCAACATTAAATTCAAGCACTTTCAAGCACAGTTCTTGAAGCAGACTCACGCTCTTTCAAGGATAAAATCGAAATTTTCCAGAAATTCCAGGACTTTCAAGGATTACACATATTGCAAGAAATTCCACGACTCACCATTAAATTCATGCACTTTCAAGCACAGTTATTGAAGCCGACTCACGCTCTTTCAAGGATAAAAATCGAAATTTTTTATATATTCCGGGGCTTTCAAGGATTGCATAAATTGTAAGAAATTCCACGACTTACTAGCCTCAACATCAAATTCAAGCACTTTCAATCACAGTTCTCGAAGCAGACTCACGCTCTTTCAAGGATAAAAACTAAATTTTCCAGAAATTCTAGGGCGTTCAAGGATTGCACAAATTGCAACACTTTCCACTACTTGCTAGCCTCAACATCAAATTCAAGCACTTTCAAGCGCAGTTCTCGAAGCATGCTCACGCTCTTTCAAGGATAAAAACGAAATTCCTCAGATATTCCAGGACTTTCAAGATTCCAGGACTTTCAAATTGCAAGAAATTCGACGGCTTGCTAGCCTCAACATCAAATTCGCGCAATTTCAAGCACGGCTTAAATCAACTACGTTTGAAAAAAAAATCAAATAAAGCACATTCATTACGCTACTTAATATGGCTCGCGAGAATTTCGGCACGTTTGTTTCTGCTTAATTTAAGTCGCGTTTCGTAAAGAATAAAGAATCGGGCAATTTGAAAACTGATTACAGGTTCTAGAGATGAAGGGCACAATTTTAAAATTCCTTCCCTCCTCGACATTTTCACCTCCTGTAGTAATTTTTGGCTTTTTGCGTTCATTTCTTTAAGTATACTACGTATTCGAAGGGTTCACTCCCTAAGTGGGAGAGGGGGGGGGGGGGGGCAGAGGAAGGGAGAGTCTCCTCGATGATTGGCAGGTCGAGCGGGTGCAGGGCAGCGTCTGAATGAGCACGCGCACCTCGTTGTTATGTCTGGCCAGGCGGCAAGGGCGCTAAGTCAATTGGACGCCCGACTCGCCTGCTTTTAACCTGTAATTTCATCGGATTCTTGGCTGTTCCCAGATTCGTTGGATTCACACCCCCCCCCCCCCCCCTTTTCCCTCCCCCCCGCTTCGATGGGGGCAGCAAAAAAAGGAAAAAAAAATTTGGGGCAGAGGGGGGGGGGGGGGGGGGGGGGGGTTCCAGTGTATCATCGTTTGGGCTTTATCGTATTGTCTTACAGTATGTTTGTCTCAAGTTCGTTTTGCGTGTTGACCGTTCTTTTGCAGGCATTATTATTTCGTAGTTTTGCAGGCATTATTACTTCACTGCAACCACATTGTAGAAACTGCTAGACAAAGAGCAGCCATGATTAAACGTTGCTTCACCTCTAATGAGGTTAAGATCTTGTTTGGGGCTTTTTACGTCACTAGCAGACCTATTCTGGAATACGCTAGTCCCGTTTGGTCCCCACACTTAATTAGGGACATCGAGTCGGTTCAGAGATCGTTCACGAAGTGTCTGTTGGGTCTTAGGGATGAACCGTATATATAGACCGTCTAAAAGCTTTAAAGGTTGACTCGCTGGAACTGCGTATAGGCTTAAATCTGACCTCGAGCTTACTGATTCCTTTTTGCATGATGTTTGCAGTGTTGATTACAGCCATTTTTTCGCCATAGGCTATGATTGTCATGTTTTTCTTCTGGCATCGTGTTGTTAAAGTGTGCAATGAACTGCCCACACATGTGGTGACTTCTTCGTCATTAGCATGTTTTAAATCCAGACTGACAAAATGTGAGTTATCGAGGTATGTCAGTTGGGCTTAGCTAGTTTTACTTTTTGTGTGTTTTACGGTTTTTTTTCCATCTCCCTCACCTGCTTTTTAATTTGTTCTTTACACTTTTCCTTGGGGCAGGTGTTGGAGGCCAGCAATGGCCCTTCTGTTCCCTTTTCACGCTATGGTGCATAAAATGTTTTTTAAAAATAATTTTTTATTTTTATTTTAGTTGGTTCACTCTTACAGGAAATCATTTAAGTGTAGCTTTACAGATAGTCATGCTTATTAAAAAGGAGTGTTGTATCCAATTTTCATCTCACAGTGAGGAACGTTCCACACTGACTGTAGGAAACCCTTTTTTTGCTAACAGTGTTGTCACGCTGTGGAATGATCCATCTGGCGAGTTAGCGACGCCTGCCTCATCAAATTCTTTTATGACGAAATTGCGGACTGTAGATTTATCTAAGTACTTGTCTCATTTTATGTAGGTTGTTTTAACTTCTGTTAGTGCCAGATAACTTCTGTTTGTAACTTCTGTTTGTAACCGATATTGTTAACCTGCTTCTATATTTTATTCATTTTATCTTTTTTAACTTAACCCCAGAACACTGGTCTGTGTGTTTAACTTTACAACTTCCTTGCTTCGTTAATGCATCTTGATTTAATTTTTGGTTGCGTAACAGCCTTGGGCTGATCGTTAGTGACCATCGGGTCCATTTCAGACCTGTGTGCTCGCACCAAATGTATTATTATTATTATTATTATTAGCAACATGCGCTTGATGCGTGAAGCCACAGTGTCATAAAACGCAATATTTAATTTTCGACAAGTATGTTCTTACCTTAGTTTGTTGGTGTGCTGAGGGTCTATGGTATTGGCACGTGTTGTTTATTGCTCTGTTTTTTTATGTATTAGGTGACCATGACAAGAACATACTTGTCGCAAATTAAATATTAAATATATATTAAATAATAATGACACTGTGGTTTCACGCATCAGGCGCGTGTATTCTTTTGCTTTAACCACTTTACCACTGCTCAGTTTTAGAATTATTATTATTATTCTTACTCGGTGAGCGAAGAGCATAAGATACATTTGCACGCCGAAAGCTATAAGATAGTCTGAATTTCATGCCGATTTTTACACTGAAGAATCGAAACGAACCTATCAACAGCAGTGTTAAGAAATACAGGTTCGAAAATAAGGGCGTCTAAGTTCAAAAACGGTCCAAATTTCGATTAACGGAGGACACATTTTATTTTGTAGGAATTAAAAAAAGTAACCCTCGTGCTAACTTCTTTTGGGTTGGCCGTGGTGCGATTTGGACATGAGCGCGAGCGTTGGATGTCAGCTTATAATAATTATTTTGCTTTTGCAGTGGAGTTGAGTCATGCAGGGTAAGCACCCACCACTTCCCAGGGGTTGCTTTCAGCCATAGCGCTCCATCGCGTTTGTTAAAACTGACTATTTTTTTTCAGAACGCCAACGATGATGACGAAGTTTCATAAAAATAACACGCCTCGTCTGCCACACTTAAAAAAACTGGTATTCATTAAAATATATAATAGATTTTCTTAATGAATGTAATTAAGGTAAATCCCATGAGAAGATTATAGAGAAAGGGACGATTTACGCGTTTTGTCTACCGTTGTGATTTAATGAACCGGGAAAAAAATCGGTGAAAAAAGACCGGTGCGAATTAATTGGCCAAGTGATTAATGCGATGTAGCGTCGCTTAATATGGTTACTTTAAAAACGACTTCCTAGCTTAAATTTATATAAATCCAAACGATTTTTTCCTGACTTTTGTGCCCAGTAATAATGATTTTAAAAAAGTGAATGGAAATTGGGGAAGGGGAGGGGTTGTAGTTTGCATGATCCAATACGCTATTTCGATTCAAGAATTTTCTTTAAACCTTTTTCTTGTGTTTATTGTGAGAAACAGAATATTTTGCTCAATCTAAGGGGAAAAAAAGCCGCGAAACTCCAGTAAGCGAGTTTATCACAATAAGTAATAACAGTACAACAACACAGTATGTGCCCACAACCCACAAGAGCTGATGCCGACTTGTAACATGTAGGGTACCACACAAGAAAATATAAAATATTGTACAAGAAGAATAAATCGCTGCAAAACGTTACAACATATAGGTAATAATAAAACTATTAAACCATAAACACAAAACTGATTGCAAAATAATGTGCATTGGAATTTAACGGATTGACAAGGTAAGACATGTTTATTGCGAAAGATAAATAAATAGACATAAATCGCTGGAAATAATATTAAGAAAATTGGAAATTAGCCAACAGTGAAAATCATACACTAGAAATAACGTAGTTCAGTAAGCCACCTTTATCCACTTACGTTTCGTTCGAGTGGCAGCCTTGTGCCTTGTGCCTTGTGCCT